>JAVLVB010000613.1:2638540-2653234 GCA_032876305.1 Orestias chungarensis | reverse complement strand
ATATATATATATATATATATATATATATATATATATATATATATATATATATATATATATATATATATATATATATATATATATATATATATATATATATATATATATATATATATATATAAAACAAAAGGTAAAATGGATAGGTTTCTAAATCAAATCAAAATAGTAAACTATAAAAATACTCAACTAAAACTTAGACGAATAAATTTCAATTCTGAATGACAAAGAAGGAACATAAACACGTAAGAATTTGCTAGGACATGTTTTTAAATTCAAGTCTTTAGGTTCTCAAGTCGTAATTCCAGAGATATTGGCCATAAGGATAATCATGACCTTGAGGTCAAAATAAAGTAGACAAAAAGCTTTATAAACTACCTAATGAGCGTGTAAAAACTCTGCTGTTGGTAATTTAGAAGGAACAGAAGGATCCAGTTTCAGGTAATAAAGTAAGGCCCAGTGTCTCTGTGTTAGTTCAGAAGATACAATTTAATGATCCTTTGTAAGAAAGCTTAAATGTCCTCCACTTATTCCTGAAATCTTGAGTTCTGAATCACTCGGAAACAGGGACGTTACTAGGTTTGAGAGACAGGGGTGGCTTAGCCCCCAGAGGAGGTAAGATAATTTTTCAGGGCACCTACTAAGGCTTTGTTAATCAATTCATCATTTTAAGAGCATCACACCTTGGGGACACACTTCCCACCATTTCTATTCTATTTAAAAATAGCTTTCATTATTTGATTGCTTGTTACACTACAGCAGCCAAAATGTGCTAAATTACAAAGAAAAAAATCCTCTGAATCTGGGCTCCATTCCTTACTCTCGTCCACAGCCTGTTCAAAAACAAAAAACATTGTTAAACTCTGAAGTTTATTTTACCATATTAATATAATGCATGTATGCCATATTTTCCCAAACTACTATTAATATTCTGCAATCTCTTTAGAACACTCCAGTCCAGGTGTGAAGTGTTTATGTTTTGTAGTTTTTTATCTAGAGAAGAATAAGTGTGCCGAAGGTAGGGAAATTTGATCGGAGTCGCCCTCTAGCCATTCCCCGTAACGGAAGCTAGAATCTAAAGCCAACTTCCGCTTTGTTGCAGAAAGGGACAACGAACTGCTCGTCAACAGTAATATGTTGCCCTGGACTGTAGGACAACACACAGTTCTGTACAAATTGTTGCTAGATGTTTGAAATTGCAGCAAATTTGTCAATTTTCACACGTTTCAAACAATTGTCTTTTTTGTCGATGTGCAGATATTTCATTATATCTTGAAACGTTTTTCTGGGGGGCAGCGGAGGAGAGACCGCGCTGAAGTGACTTGTGAGTCGTGTTTCCCCTCTAGTAAATAGGGTAGATGGTCATTGTTGTATAAATATTCTTGCCTTCCCTCTCTACACCGTTCCAGCTCATGAAGCTATTTTCTTTGCATGGATCATCTGATCACTGCGCTGGTGGCTCAGCTGTTTGAAATCATTCCGGTGTTGGCGACTCTCATGACATAGACCTAGTTATATTTAATTACATATATGATTTTAATCCCCCCCTGCTCTCAGGTACAACACTCGTAAACAGAGAGGATTGAGCTAAAGCTAAAACTGAAGGTGGTGGAATGGTTCTCCAAGGACAGCGCTAATGGTGCATTTACATCAGAAAAGGGATTCATGAGTTGTGATAGACTGTTGGACTTGAGTCTGACGAAAATTCTTGTATCTCTGGCCTTTCTAGTGTTAAGCAAATGTAACCTAATGGCATCAAATTGCAATCTCACCGTGTGTATCTGAAAATGAAATCCCAACTCTCTAATCCAGCTCCATAACTCGGTGCGGGGCTGCACCGCCTGCTGACGTGACGTGACGTTTGATACGGAGCCAATGAGGAATATGAATCATAACAATAATAATATTTGCATTGAATAATAAATAAGCAAACAGAAACTTGTGTTCAGACTAACTTGCGTTCTTAATGGCTCGTGCTTAGTGCTTTACTGCATTTATTTTTGGGAGAAAAAAAATATATATATGTAAATAATTCAAAAGATCAGCAAAAAATTAGGGTGGCTATGACATATTTTAGGGGGGCTCCAGCCTCCCTAAAATGGGGCTGTTAACGTCTATGCTCGGAAACGTCACGGCCGCCAGCTCAGTCTTCTTTATCTTGTTCTCTTTGTAATGAGGAAGTTACAATGGACAAACTACTCATCCTCATGCTGTCTTCTTGTAAATCACAAGGCAGCTGTTCTAAAAAGCACTTACACAATTTCAATTTTGAAATTTTAAACAAATAGTTAATATAAATTGCTTAACGGTAAAAACACAAACAGTCAAATGTTTTGAGGCCTCTTATAAAATGACTCGGCAAAAGCTTAATTCCTGAAAAATTAAGAATAGGTTACATTTATTTTAAATATGTGTTTTTTGGGTCATAAAATCATGTAAATAAAGTCTGAAAAATGTATAAAGGCGACAATGGTCGTATCTAACACAGTTTATGTTTTTTTTTATATGTATTTTCAAATCAAGCATCAGATGTTACTCTTAAATATCGTCTGAAAAAAGTCAAGAACGAAATCAACATTAAACATCCATATGATTGTTCTGAAAATAACTAATTTGTAACATGGATGTTGGTTTTTCCAGGAGTGAAGGAGGATTCTTCTTCTTCTGCGACATCATCTCCAGATGTGTTTGCTGTGTATCTTCATCTGCCTTACACAGGCTACACCTCCTTCCTGTTTCAACAAGAACATGAAAGAGATCACTTCCTGTCTGGCCTCAGGGCTTGTATTAGGCACCGCAACTTTGGTAAAGCACTAACCTAATTAGCTTTTGGAGAGCAACTGACATTAGAAGTGGTAACAGGACAAAAGAAAAATTATTTGTTTTAGGGATGTGTAGCTGAACTGAAATTTTCTACATCAAAATCAACATTCATCTATAGTTCTCAAAAAATTGAAAACTTCAGTGCATTCCATTGGATTTTATTACATAGGACGATACAAAAAACATGGTGGTGTCGGCATGATGCTGCGGGGATACCACTCTTTAAGAGGGGGAAGAACATGGTCAGAGTAAATGAAATAGATTGAACTAAATTAATGGTGATCCAGGAACCAAACCATCTAGAGGCTGCAAAAGTCCTAAGACTATGGGGGAGATCCACTTAAAGAAAAAATATACCCTGAACAGTCAAGCCAGAGCAACAAGGATCAAAGCATATGTATTTGTTAAAATGACCTAGTTAAAGTCCAGACTTAAATCCGCTTGAGAATCTACTGTGAGTAAAAAAACAGCATCCAAAGACAGTCTTGCTAAGTTTTGACAAGAAAACTTAGCAAATAAAATCAGTGTATACATATAAAAAGTTTTTGTAAATGTCAATTCTAGGATTTCTTGCATGGTGAAAAGTACCTGTAAAATAACCTTAGTTGTAAAGAATAAGTTCAACCTTTTTAGTCTCTCATAATATTTTATATTAATGAGTTGCTGTCCTTTTAAAAAAAAAAAGTAAGTAACATTTGATCAGCTGAAGCACAGAATTTATTTGAACGTTTCGAGAGCTGCAGGTGCATGCATTTGTAAGTCATACTGTGGCAGTTGCCTTGGTGACAGATAAAAATATTAATGTTGCTCACTTCCCCTGTGGTTAGCAGGATAGACACCAAAAACAAAACCCTCTTCGATGTTGTCATGAGGTCGTTGCGAAAACACTGCATGACATATCTGAGCAAAGACATCCTGAGCAGGAAGCAGCCCTCAAATAGCCACCAGTAGCTGTTACTCATTAGACAATTCGAAATGCTGCAACACAGAAAAGGGACAGATAAAAAAAAAAACTGATTTGATTTGCATTTACATTTTGATTTTTGCATATCACCTTACTCTAACTGTATGTGTTTCACGTTTGCTTTGTCGTTGCATCACTTGATATTTTCACCACACAATGCATCAAATCAGTGTGAATCTTAAAAGTAGTTGCTAACAGGTCTATAAAATATCCCCACTGGCCGCTGTTGTGTATCTCCGCTCAATTTCTTAACCGCAAATGTCCTAAACTCTCTCAAAAACACCAAATAGATTAACTTTAATGTAGCGTTGCCACATTAAAATAAAAATTAAATGGAAAGGCAAAATTAAGGAGGAGAAATAAGAAATTAAATGTTTGTGGTTATTTTGCGCGCTACTAAAATCTTTGTTTGTGAAGAAGGAAAATAAAAGGTGAAACACTTAATATGTCTAGTTTTGGGAAATTTTTCCTGGATTTTATTATTAAGCATAGATACATTATTATTACAAAGACATTATCAACCAAACCCGATTTTTTTTTTTTTTTTATGTGCTTGTAAGTTTGTTTTTCTTTTTGAAAAGTTAACCAGATAGCTGACAATTCCTTTTTTGGTTAATTTATCTAAACCACGTGTGTTTTTGGCTTTCCTATGTAAAGCAATAGCTCCGCATACTCATTTAAACATTTCCATATAAGTTAAAGTATGAGTTATTAACCTTAAAACAACTGTAACAGTACGAAACAAAGCTTTACAAAGAGAGTTATAATGGCTGAAGTTACTTAAATAGGATGAATGAGAAATTCCAAAATGCATAATGTTAGGGAACCCTAGTCAGGGTTTTTAATGTGTTTTAATCCCACAACAATCAAATTTTCTTAATGTTCACAGAAAGAAATAAAGAAGCCACCACCTTTATGATGTTTTTGGTGTCTACCTCTTTAACTCTTATTGCTTTTCAGCTTATTATTGCAGGCAACTTGAAGGGTTTCTTAAACCCTTCCTGTAAAAGCAGCAGAAAAGTCCCAATATTAGTCGATCTAATCAATTCAGCCGCTGGTCAGCTACAGTTCTGTTTTTCATAAGCTACAGAATGGAACGGCCGGTCACTTCTTCTAAATGGAAGCTCTCTTTTCCTCAAAACATTGTTTAGCTAGATAAAAATTCCCACTTTCTTATTGATACATTGAAATAAATACCAAAAGAAGAAGAAGGGAATATATACATTGGAAAGTAAGAAACAAAATGCGGGTTGGTGACAGTTTCACACATTTTAAGTTTAACATAGAAATTACACCTTTAGAGCTAAAAATAGTTTGATGTCAGAGGTGCCAAGAGAAGGGACACAAATTAGGACATTGTGGTTAGTAATCAGACCAAACACTGCCACCAATATAAACCACCAGTTTCGCTTTAAATGCTTAAAGCAGACTGGAGAAAAACAAACAAGCAAAAAAGCAATGATCCTTTCCAGGAGTTCTAACAAAGTCCTTGTTTCCTGCAGATCCTTGGCATGATTCATCCCACGAAAGCCAGGCCTTTGCCCGAGCGCTCCGTCTTTACCGGCAGGAGAAGGGATGCTATGAATCCTGGGAGAAGGTGCTGGGCACTGAAGAACAGGTCAGCAACTGTAACACTCAGCTCCCTGTTTGTTGTCCGTCAGCAGGCGGCCTCACATTTAACCTCTGTGTGCAGGTGCTGGCCCGCCAGGTGATGGAGGGAGTGTTGTCATGGTTACAAAACCAGCTTCAGTCTAAAGTGAAAGGCAAGAAGACTGAGCGGATCCGTCAATGGCTGGCGGTACGTCAGACTTACAAACCAAACCTATTAGCCCATTAACTATTGTTTAATACCGAGGGTGTGTCTGCTAACTTTGGTGATCAGTCATTTCAGTCGGGCCTGTGATGTCAAGAACAAAAACAATGTTAATTTAAACTTAACCCAGGTATTAAAATTTGACTCCTCTGTATATTTCATTTATCACTGTGGTGATGTTACTCAACATGTAAACATGCATGTTTACCATTGTTGGTTTACATGCATTATGACTGCTTTGCTTTAAAACTCTGTGGGGGTTTACAGCTCACCGTATCACTTTAACCATTAATAAGAAACTTTGAGGAGGGTGGCAGGAACCCTGCCACACAAAACAACTAATGAATATGCTGACTGCTGTATGGCATACTTTCTTGTTTTCAACATCATCACATGACATTGTTTGCCACAATTAGATTCATTACTTCATGGCCATTCATCATCACACAGCCACTGGAAACAGAAATGTACTTCAATCCAACTGTAGGCCACCGAGAGATCAGGATTTTACAACGCTATGTACTGGTCCATATGGGAAATGCAGTCTGCATTCAGGCAAACCACTATCTCAGTAGCTGTAAACAAAGGGAAGCTTGTAAATAACTCATGAAAGATAAAGTTACGTTAAAACCAAGCACACCATTGTTATCTTGTGAAATACTCAATAAGTTTGACGTGTCACATGACCCTCTTGCCATTAAAAAAACTAAAGTTGGATCCAAAATGGCCAACTTCAAATTGGCCGCCATGGTAACCACCCATCTTGAAAAGTTTCTCCCCTCCCATATATTAAGTACCACAAACAGAAGGTTAATAGCACCAACAATTCCCATTTTATTTAGTGTATCCATATAAATGGCCCACCCTGTGGTACAGTTGTTGTACACTGCTGTACAAACTCTTCTTACTTCTGCTTTTGAAAATCATAAAATTGTACTTTGCATGATAGTTCTACCCTTAATAAAGGAAACTATTAAAAAGCCTCAAACCAGTGACATTCATAACCCTAACCCTGTATATCAAGTTTAAAAAAAACTTGGCTGACAAAAACCAACCATATTAAAGCACAAAAGAAAATCTTCTTTGATTGCTTTAATATATATATTATATAACCTTTTAGGCTTTTCCTTATCCTACAGGTTTAATTCTAGAAAAGCAAGAGATTGATGTCTGACTGTAAAATGATTAAATAATTATATTGCATAAACTTAATCAATGAGGGTAAAAGGTGCCAAACCAAGCTGGGGCTGCCTTTATCAAATATTTCTGCTAAGAAGTCATTTTTTTTATATATATAGAATTTAATAAGAAATGTGAGAAACTGTGGTTTGACACCTTATTGCATTCAGATATACACAAAAAAACTTTCAGATCTGATGCCTTGCACAGCTTCTGAGTAATCTCATATTCAGCCACATAACCAAAAGTAACTTGTGTAACAAAACAGTTTTTAATGTCTAATTTTCTGGGCCTAAAAAAAAAAGTTGTAAGGGGGAGTTAACCTTATGTAATTGCATGTTAACTTTAAAGATATCGCATCCTCTTTTCATTTCTTGAGAAATTTGTCATGATCGTCAGAATCAGATCCTAAATTTAAAGAAAAATCTTTTCACCATGCATCTTAATTTCTCTGAGTTAATAATAGTCTGTATTTGTCGGCAAATAGACCGTTCAGGCGACCTACACTCTGGTGCTGGAACAGCTGACAGCAGGTTTGGAGGGTCTGAGGGAGGAGTGTCGCCAGACTGCGTCGACAAATCAGGCGCTCATCAGGTCCAACCTGGACCAGATCATGTCCTCCCATGACTTCTTGAAGCAGAAAGTCAATGGTACATTACTTCAATATAAATATAAATAAATAAAATTAAAGATTTAATTACATATCAATATATTCATATGCCTTCCAGCATACATGTGTGAAGAAGCAGAGAAGGTGTGCAGTGAGTCTGTGGTGCCCTACATGTCCTCCATCCTTGAAGCACTGACCGAACACATCGGTGCTGGAATACTTGGGATGCAGCAGACATTGCAAACCCAAATGAACTCAGCCTTTTCTCTCACTAATGGAAAGGAGAAAGACACACAAAAGGTAGGAGAGCTCAATGTAAATTTCTTTAGTTTCTTGGTATGATTTAACCTGAATGTGTGTGTTTGTGTGTTCTCCAGGCCTTGACCAGTCTGCGCTCTGTGAGTCTGGAAGACAACTACAGGCAGGTGGAGAACCTGAGCGAGAAACTGGAAAACTTAAAACAGAGGTTTGGACTAAGCAGCATAGAGAGAATCGTCCACTCTGCAAATCTAGAGATGGAGCAGGTGGGATGTCCAACTTCCAGACCAGCTGCGGCTGCAAAGCGGCATGAAAAAAGGTCAGGAAAGAGATGTAGATTATATTTTGTGTATGTTTCTTGCAGCTACTGGACAGTGCCGTCTACACTTTGGAGCAGTTCTTCCAATCATCAACCAGACTGCAGCCGTCTCAGGTTCCTGACAAGATGGAGAGAGCTAAAGAAAGAGTATTTAAGGTAAAAATATGTACTAATGACATTTAGAGGTTCAAGATGATTTCTCGAATAAATTATGTTGGGTAAAAATGGAGCATTTAAAAAAAAAAATGTTTATTAAAATACTGCAAGAATGGGAAAATATACTGAAAGGCTAAACATGCAAATGTTCAATATAACATGAGAGCAATGTGATGTGCTCTGCATCCTGTTTGGACAGGATGTGCCCTCAGTCCTTAATTAAAGCCATTTCTTAACATTTTTACGACCTCACAGAGGCGGCGAAGCATGTGGGTCCCATGTTTTTCCCTGGCAGATAATATAAAATTGAGCAGCTCAGTGGCAAACAAGCTAAAAGGAACCACATCAATGCTGAACTAACTGTCAGATATCTGTTAGTTAAAATATATTAGAGAGCACTAAACACTTACTGGGACTCCTGGTGGGGTTTCAGTAATTTAACTTTTTTAAAAATGTTTCTCTTTTTTTGCAGCATCTCCCTAATTCTTTTACATTCTTGAAATAAGAAGTATATTCCCTTTTGCACAGTTACCAGGGTCTTAAGAAGGAATTCATCCCCACAACATCACACATCCTCTGCCTATACTTAAAAGTGGGACAGAGGAGTTTTTCCACATAGTCCTCCTAAACATAACTGCATCGTTTGTTGTTGAGAAACTCAATCTTAGTCTAATCAGACTGAAGTGCACACCCACTTAATCTCTCAGTAGGGTTTACTTTTATATCTGTTTTTCTAATTAGACTCCCACAACATGAAAAGGGAGATAGACAATTCTTTCCCAACAACGATGGTGCAATGAAGGATGAATTTGAATGAAATGGCTTTTCCCAAGTTTTTTGGTTCAGCAAACTCAACAAACGCAATGATCAAGTCAATTTTTCGTGCGTTAACAGTTATTTCTGTTTTTGAGTAGCAGCTGGACTACGACAGCAGGGTGGTGCAGAGGAGGTTATATCAGGAAGCTCTGCTGGAGATATCTCTGCCTTCTCTGATCAGCAGGATGGACAGCAAGTACAAAACAGTGAGTGGGATTGATCACTGGACGCCGCCTGACTTCACCACCCTTACTGGACAGCGTACAAAAGTGAATTCCTGCTTTTCTCTATGCAGGAGCTCCAGCAGTTCGAGGAGTATATTTTCTCTGACTACAGCAGCTTCATTCTGGTTCACAATGTCTACGATGACGTTCTGAGAAACATCCTCCAGAAGGAGATACAAACAGGTGAACTTACACAAACACACAGATATTGCCCCTTGTGACATGAATACATTTAAATATGCAGCCAATTACAAAAAACAAACAAACACATCCTTTGTTTAGCTTCAATACATCTTTAGCTTCAATCTGTTATTATTTAGGGTCTACTTTACCCATTAAGAAAATATAGAAAGATAATTGCACATATAAAGTATAAAATCCTGATTAAAATGCAAAAATAACTGTGAATTAAATATCAGTCTTTTGAAAGAAAGACCTCAGGCTCTCAGACTTATGCTTTGACCATCCAAAGCCTGTCCTCTCCAGGATAATAAATGATCTTACCTCAAACTAATCTGCTGACAACCTTTTATGACTGAGAGGAGTTCACTAAATAATTCAGATTTCTTTATACCGTTTCTGTATTCTTTCGGACTATTCATGATCCTAAATGCCTTTTCGTTTCGTAGTGGTCCAGGACGCAGCCAGTAAGAAGAGTAACAATCTCCTGCTGGATACGTCAGATTTAGCCATCAGTCAGTACAGTCTGCTGATACAGACACCTCCTCGCTCTGCACCAGACAGTCCTGCCGTTCAGCCTCGACACTCCTCGGAGGAGGAGCAGGTGCAAAGCGCCAGTAATGAAACGGTTCCTGCAGAGGAAAATCAGAAAGGGGAGACTGTCGTTTGCCCTCAGAGCCGTGCAGAAGTTGAGGATGATACGAAATGTGGGCAGAGTACAGATCAATCCCCTGATCCGATCGCTTTGCTTCAGTCTCCTGTTATTGTTGTGACACAGCAGTTTGATGAACACGAGACCCGAGAGGGTCAGTGCTTGTCTGAAACAATCGAAGAAGATAAAAGTGGAAGTGAGGCAATATCAGCAGAGACGGGCACAACAGCAGTCGAGTCTTCCATCACAGAAGGAGCTGCAACACAAGAGGTTGACGCGACTGCTTCGGGATCCTCTGTCCAGGACTCTCCTGATCTGGCTCCTTTTATCCTGACCCAGACAACAGATGCACAAACCGAACCTACTCCAAGTGCTGAATCCACATCACCAGAGAATCAAGTCACACCCGAACTCTCTAGTGCAAATCAAACAACAGATCATGCGTCAGAAGACACCTCCTCTGTCCAGCCTCCAACGCCGCCGCAGTCACCTGGCACAGACAGTCCTGTAAAAATCAGCCTCGGCTCACTGAGCGAAGCTATTCCGCCATGTTCCATGGAGCCTGGTGTACAGCAGACCAAGGACAGAGCCGTTTACCTGACGGGTCAAATCAAGGACAACTGGGAGGTTGAGAGAGCAAAAGAAGAGAAACACAGAGAAGCATCGGGGAATGAGGAGACTGAGGACAGAGAAGAGGATTTAGCTCAAAGAGGAGGCGACTTTAGCAGTGAACCCTCGCTTTCATCAGTACCAGAGAGCAATACTGAACCACCTACGCCGACAATGAAGATAGAAGGTCCGGATGATGATCAGGAAGAAGGAAAGAGTCCAGCAGAAGCTAAGGCTGAGGTATCAGTTGCTGGAGAACACGTACAAGAGAAGGAAAACCAAGATCAGCTTAAGGAGGAAGATCAGCCAACGGAATCAAATCTAGAGATGGATTCTGATCCACTGGACAGTGTGTCCATCATCAGAGATCTGGTGACAGAGATCATGGAAGTGGAGACCGTAATCAACCCCTGCAGCAGCGGCTGCAGTCCACCATTGACATGAGCATCACGGCAATGTTCACAAAAACACATGAATCAACGTTAAACAACAAAGCACCTCTATGTAAATGAAACGTACAGCAGAGGTCAAATGAGTCAACCTATGCATGTTTTTTCACAATTTATTCAATAAACTTTTAAGGATTAGAAAGCTTTTTATTTTGACTATTTGCCAATATGTTTTCAGATTGATCAAGTTCCCAAATAAAACCTGTTTCAATAGCTTTCTTCTGTTTTCTGTTCTTAGCAGGCAGTAGTTAAAATTACCACACAGATGTACTCACCATTTGCAAAAGAAACACAAAAAAAACTGTTTTTGTACACACTGGGATTTAAACATTTAAAAATAGTCAGGTAATTCATCAAAATCTTTAAAAGTCTATTAACTGTTAAGGAATTTGGATCAATTTAATGTAATAGACCAAGAAAATGTATTTATTACCTTTTAGCCATTTGCTCCTCTGAATCAAGATTGAGTCAAGAACTAGTTTATGCAGCATAACCGCTTTGCTCATCTAGAAACTGATCTCTTTTCCGGTCAGCCCAGCTTTACAGCTCCGGCCAAATCAAAATTGATGCAGAGTGAGCAGTGTTTTTCAAATTCCTATTTCATTAGTACAACATCCACTATTACATCTAACTTGTTTTGTTTCACTACACTCCATGCATCTTGCTATCAGTTTTTGTAAGCTTTCAAGTCCTTACTGAAGAAAACAACCTTAACAGCAGGATGCAGCGAACACAATGTTATATATTAGGGATGAAGTTTTCAGGGTAGATTTTTTTCCTGACATAATCCTTTCAAAGCAGGGCATTTAGATACATTTTGGCCTAATCTTACCAGAGCAACTTCTTGTCTTTGCTGAATCCCTTAATTTAAACTAACTTTAGGTAGCACTTCTAATAGTGTTTCTTTTAACAGTGATATTCTTATTACAACCTTATATGAAGGCCACAATTTTGGAGCGCCAAACAGTAGGCTGAAAAATAATTCAATTTTATATGTAAATCTCCTAAACACTGCTAGATAAAACATATGCCTTTTCACCTAAATATTAGATTATTACTATTTGTCTGGTTTATCGGATTAATTAGCAGTTGTATCATTTTCAGGTGATGGACTAAACTGAGCTCTGTGACATTGTTTTATAAAACCTCTAAAGCCTTCAAAGAGGTGATTTTACATACAGGAGGATTTACTGAAATCTGGACATAATTAATTTTATTTAGAGCTATCAGAATAGAGGGGTTGAATAGAAATCAGAATACATTTCAGTGTGGTTTGTGGTTGAAATACCAATTAATTGAAAATCATATATGAGCTACGCAGTTAGATGAAATATCAAACTTCCACAAGATAATAAGAAGACTGGTGAGACATTTTTTTTTCTTTTTTATTAAGGAACCAGTAGGGGGACAGTAAGAGTGACAGACAGTATTTCGACTTCACAAACTGTTCAGTAGGCACAAAGAAAAATCTATTGGGAAAAACAAAACAATAAATCACATAAAAAATGCATGAATTCAAACAATATGTGCAAAATATGCGTAACGTAACAGTATTTTGTTACAGATCATCCGTGACAATCCATATGGCATAATTATTGGTTTGCTTCCTCTCTAGGATCCTGCACTGCTGTGTTGTTGACCGTAAATGATGTACTAATCAGGTAACAAGCATGATTTCATCAAGTAAGCATCGTCCACTGATGTTCCACCTCTGCTAAACACACAAGGATGTAGTAAAAACCCAATACTGTTGTGGTTTGAGGTAAGCTTACAGATCAAAAGTGTGCTCAGGCAAAAGCAACATTTTAAGATTTTGATAATTTTCCCTAAAGCGAGGCTTATAGTTCACTACAGCTTTACGTAAATGACTAGAAAGGAGTGTGAGACAAACATCTTACAGTTGTTGAAACAGTTGCCTAAAACATTTCAATCTTTCTTTCTGGGGACTTAAAAAAATGGTAATCTCCATTCATTTGTGTGAAATTTAAAAAATATCTGCATGTAATGCAATGTGTGAGAGTTGGAGCTGATTAATGTCACATTAAAAGTACAAAAAAAGATTCAAGTTTGTGCATCTTTGCAACAGAGAAATGGCTTTTTCTTTTTTACCATGTTTGAATGACGTACAGCAACTTTCTACATCCTCCTTTAAGACTGACCCCATCTTATTTAATTTAAGAATTAGTCAAATATGTAAACACTTTAGTGCATGTTAGAGAAAGTTTTGATATTAAACATTGGAGGTACATATTTCAATGTCAAATCTTGGTTGGCTGATTTGATTATCAGTAGCTTTACTAAGAAATAACATCACATGATCAAATGAGTGCAAACCTGAAAACGCGTCCGTTCGTACTCTGTTAGTTGTTTGTAAGACAATCAGATAAAGGAAGACATTTTATTTAGGATGAAAATAAATAAATAAGGTAATAAAAAACGTGAATGTATAACAAGCAAAATTACGCTTAATGTTTTAGTCCTTACCTAAAGTGGATGATGCAGCTCATCAGATGTGGAAACCTCCTAAATAGCTACAAGAAGTTTAGTCATGACAGCACAGACTGACGCAGTGAAGAGGTGAGCATGCAGGAAGATGAGGAGCGAGTTGAAGAGGAGTCTATGAGTACTGGTAGAACGGCTGCTCATCCGGTCTGAAGCCGTAAGCCGTGGCCGGTCGTCCCGTCGACGAACTGGTTTGGTCAAAGACATCATTCACATCTCTGAAACAAAGATATTTGATAAAGAGCTTTAGTTCAAATCGAATGCATTATTGAGTAGATGAAATCCATACAAAAGTGTGTGACAAACCAAACGAATTCCTAAATAAAGTTACACGTTTGTGCAACTTTTTTGCTTCCCCCCCAGCAAAAAGGTTTGTTTTTAAGTCGGGCCAAAAAATTAACTAGCTTTGAACTTTGATGCTTAACAGACAACCCATCTTTCTAACAAACAAAAGCCTTAAATAGAAAGACCTGAATTAGAAAACCCCAAAAATGTTAGCATTAGCATGTTGCTCTGCGAGACCAAAGATGATAAAGTTGGTTCTTCACTTTGTTCTCTATCATTATCCTGCATTTACTCCAGAAAGACTATGAAAAGCAGGTCCAATGATAAAAAACGAAGACTGAACCTAAGAAATGCCTACTAATATTGACAACCTTACCCGATCATCTATTGGCCAAAATTCACACCAAGCTCAAATTCATAGTGTGCAAACTTGAATTGTATCATTCGAGCGCAAAACACTGCTTTACATTCTCTTCTATAGAAGAGACCAACACCTTAAAGGAGATCTAAAGCAAGAAGATTGTTGGCCACGTTCTGCTTTCACTAAAGATAGGAGAGAGCTCCCCCTATTGGCGGAAAACCAGCTCACCCTCCATGGTGAGATTCCCCATTCTGAGGCTGCAGGTCGCTGAAGAAATCTGGACTCACTGAGCCATCTCCTGGAGTTATTCCATCTAAGGACGCACGGACATGGGAACACATTTGTATACGTTGGTACTGCAGTTTGCTTTCAGCTTGTTGCAGAGCGCCTTGTTCTACTTGCATCGCTCTGGGTTAGAGCATACCAGCGCTGTAGAACAGATCCGTCCTGTCGTTGTCGTTTTCGTAGAGATACGGTTCAGCCTCATCCACCTGCCG
>JAVLVB010000613.1:2619703-2631991 GCA_032876305.1 Orestias chungarensis | reverse complement strand
CCCCCCCCCCCCCCCCATTAGCTTTTTAGTTAGCATGGCTAATTTTTTATGGAAGCATTTTAGCTAGGTTAGCTTTAACCCAGATTTCACCGTTTTCTTAATTTACGACCAACCACTAACAAATAAGCTGCTTAAATGAGACAAAACTTGATGTTTTTCAACAGTCATTCACGTTGCTGGTGTTTCCAATCACCGAAAAACACGAAACACGGGATATTTGATGTGATTTGAACGTAAAAGCTAATGTTTTTTTGCGTTAGCTGAACAGCAGAGCTAACAGGGATAAAACTGTGATAAACACGCAAAGATGTTATCTTTGCTTCAACTATGTGCCCTAACAAAGATTTGTGTTCCTAATGACAACAATGCTTTTAAATAGTTTTCAGACTAAACTGCAATAGTTGTCTTTTAAGATGCTCGGAAAAGTGAAGCAAGTAGTGAAAAAACAGGAAAAATCCGCAAAACTGCCAAAAAAAAAGAAAAGAAAAGAAAACTACCGTAATTCAGGTGAACTTCACTGACTGAAATTGTAATAGAGTCATAAAAATAGCGTATTTGTAATGCATATACTATTGACATTAACATAAAAGGAGGATTAAAACGTTTTTAAATCTCTCACCGCTTTAGATACCGCGACTCATCCTGCATCTTCCTTATTTTCTATGGTTTTAAATTCTTACAACCGCTTGATCGCATCCAGGTAGACTCCCCAAATAAATCACGCCTCGGGTCAATCAGACAGAGGACGATACCGTCGACTTGTTCTTGTCAAGTTTGGTGTTTGACCGGCGCTACTGCCACCTAGTGTCCTGCGGGCAGCATCGCAGGAATGAGGGAATCGGTTTAATATTCTTCAAGGTCTTTCACCCTCATTTACCTCCATCACTTTGTACCTAATGAGTAGTTTTAAGTAAACCATTAGTTTTTATGTCCTTTAGATATCCTTATTATTTCTTATTCCATTGCAGTGTCATTAGAAATCAAACTATGCAAGAAAAGGATAACATTAAGAAGGAATCAGAATCAGAAAAAGCTTTATTACCAAGTCCCCCCCCCCCCAAACAATAGCTAGTTATTAATTCCTTTCACTCAACTTTTGTGGGATGGAAACTGGGGAATCACTGGTCTTGTAGACATTTTCCAAACCCATGGTAAGAAAACCTACCACAAAGACAGAAAGCACTGAAAATATTTTTTATTGTAGTGTTATGATAGGATTTTACATCAAGCTGCATTTCAGAACAGACTTTTTCTCACCCTCATACTTAAACTTAGCTGCTTCTAGATTGTCACAATTTACATATCCAGTGCTGCTGGATATGTAATGTTTACTATTGTGTGTGTGATATATTTGTACTTTATTCCTCAGCTCTTTCCCATCCCCTCACTTCTTTTCCCCCCTCCTCTACTCCACTTCCCCAGCATCATCTTCATCGTCAGCGCATGCACTGAGCTCCTTTTCAGGCAGGAGACCGTATTCATTGAGAAATGCCTCCACATCTGTTGCAAAGAACTCTTCATTGAAGTGTTTGGTGATGGCCAAGAAATTTCCTAGCAATTCACCAGCCTTGTAGACCAACAGCGTGGGAAGAACCTGGATACAAAAAACAAGGATATACAAAGTTGGAATGAATGAACTCTGATTTTTTTTCCTAACCTATAGAGCATTGTCTGGTTGGCAGTGTGTTGATGAAGGGATTTCAATGTGACTTAACAGGTCAGATTTTGGTCCAAAGATGCCGCAAACCAGGAGGACTGGATTTGATGTTGACACTTAGGTTCAACCTTAGGACGGTGAGCCTTAAACTTAAAGCTACAATCAGATTGGTTGACATCAAATCATAATGATGAATTAGAATGGCCCAGTTAAAGTTCAGAACTTATTCCAACTGAGAATCTCTCAGAAAAAAAAGTAACCTTTACAGACACTCTAAGTCCAATCTTATTGAGATTTAATTGTTTAAGAAATAGAATTTATAGAAAGTTTAGTCTGTAGATGGATAAAGCTGATAGAGACATAGACCAAAAGTACTCAACGCTCTTTTTTTCTTTTTCAAGAAATATAAAACATGATTTCGCTTCACAAATATGCAAAACATTATTTTGGTGTATCTTCTAAAAATCCCCCAAAACTATATTCAAGTTTTAACTTTTGGAAGGCAAAGCCACCTCATTCAAACTTAGCTCAGCAAGAAACTATGTTTTGCTCAAACTTTCTGATCTATACTTTTTAGATATTTTTTAAGAAAACAACCAGTTTTTTGTAGTTTTATTTTTTATTTTTGTGTGTGTGTGCTGACCTCAGAGGAGAAGCGTTCTGCAGCGCCTGTTGCCACGGCGTCAATGCGACAAAACTTCACAGTGGGATACTCGTTACACAGGCAGTCCAGACAGGAATTCATCTGCTCACATCCTGCCAGAAGACATAACCATATAGTTTTGGTTTTAAAACCACTATAGACATGAAGCTCGCGCTGTAAAGAAACATCTAACCTTTGACACCATTTTGGTAGATGTGGACCACAACAGGGGTTAAACGATGTTCCTTCTCGATCACCTCCAGGAAGGCTTCCCCGCTCTCCAGCTCGTGGACGCACTCGAACTTGGGGCCAAAGCTGAGGCGCTCGTGCATTTCTTGCATGCACTGTTTTCTGTAGCGTTTCAGGCAACGCTCATCCTCCTCTTGGATCACCTCATACTCCTGAGCACTCATCTCAAGTTCAACACATATATCCATTGTAAATACATTTAATCAGTGTCAATCATTTTTCTCCCCCATCTACTTTACTGTGCCTTCACATACTTTTCTGTTCTGCCTGTCCTTGTCATCATCTCGGGGGTTGGACATTTGTCTCAGCAGCTCTCTCTTTTTTTGAGGGACGGTTTGATCCACGCTGTCTAATTTGTATCTCCGCCAGTCATTGATTACACCTTTTGGGCCTGGGGAGAAAAATAAAACCAACACAATCATGAAACAGAAAAAATACCTGCAGGTTTTCACATCGTAAAGCCCAAGAAGGATCTGAAACCAGATTTTCTATTTAAAAACTTCCAAAACCCCACAGTAACCCAACCAAACAAAATGTTAAACCACACAGAATAAAAGCATTGGTTGATCCTGACAAGTCCCGATTTTCTGCTGACATTTATATTGATTTAAAAGTGAACTAATCTAGTCTCTACTCACTTAACTAATCAGATGGTTGTTTATGTACAACTTTATTCTCGCTCAACTTTGAAATGTGGACTATTTTTTTCCTTTACAGGAACAGTTGTACCTAGGTGGGCGGTACATACAGCTGTACAATAACGTTACTTTATTATTCATGCATAAATAAGGTCATTTCGGTACATATCTGAAATGTCTCTGACCGGTGTGGTTTGCTGGTAGCTCCTCTTCTTCTTGGTTTACAGTTGACATCCTTCAGGCAGCCTGCAATAAACACAACCAATAATATTGGTTAACTTGCTGAACAACAAGAGTCAAACACAAAAAAATGCAACAAAATGATAAATGATACATAAAACAAAACCCTTTATAGTGAACCTTCTATAATATATATTATACAAGGTTAAATAAAATAAATCAACTTTTTCAGTGCAATAATTATTAAAACAATTTTTATTGCATCTTCCTATAATAGATTCCTATTTTCTTAATTTATCCATAAATAGAGGATTTTCTTCCTCATCTGCATGAGTCATCAATTACTTAGGTTTATTTAAATCTTCAATAATTTGTAACACTTACTCTAAATACTGTTATGAATTTAGGCTATCATCTACTTTTAGTAGTGTGAGGATTTAAGATTAACATTGTCACACTATTTTTTACCAGTAGGTTATTGCAAATCTACGCAGTAAAAGAAAAGAAAAGCTTGTGTGTGCACAATAAACAAACAAATACAATCAGACCGGCTGTTGTCACTTGTAGTTATTGTGAACCAGGCTAAGGTATACTTATCAGATTACAAAGAGATAAGCAGGAGTATGACATAAACACGTTGTGAGGACATCTTATGTTCATGGATGCACACATTAGGACATGTTTGAATGTTCACAAAATATTAAATTAATCAGAATCAGAATTCTTTATAGTTTATTTATTGAGCTAACAGAATCCTCAAATGAACTGACAAGAAGATTTTACTCACTTAGGATGGTTTCCTACTGTTTTTATACCAGTTTGAATGTATTTAAGAGGAACATTTAAACACACAGTTGTTTGTTGTCTCCCTAATGAGTAAATGTCAAATTGAGTTGCTCTGTGTGAATAAGATAAAACGTTTCTCATGAGGGAACTTATTAAGGGAGAAACAAACGATCATAATGTGAATACTGGAAAAGAAAGAAACCCTTCTCAGTGAGATGAACAAAGAAGGACACAGAGATGCTGATGCAGCAGAGCTATTGATGACTAAATGGTCCTAATCTTCATCAGTTTTAAACTGGTAAACGCAATACATTTGTAGGATGCTGTCAACGTTCTAAATAATGGGACTGAATTAACACCGACCTGGTGAGTGATTTCTCCATTAATCAAATAGCAAATCAAAAGTTTCCCTTGTCAGCTTTCAAACCAACAGTATATTTGCATTTTATCAGCATTGAATGATTGATGAAAAACAGCTTGAAAGTAAAATAAACCTTG
Source organism: Orestias chungarensis (assembly GCA_032876305.1). Classification (NCBI taxonomy): domain Eukaryota; kingdom Metazoa; phylum Chordata; class Actinopteri; order Cyprinodontiformes; family Cyprinodontidae; genus Orestias; species Orestias chungarensis. The sequence goes on along the minus strand of JAVLVB010000613.1, from coordinate 2,627,340 downwards.
CAAAGAAAATGTATTGAAATGACCTTGTTGCTGAATATGTGCTAAATATAAATCTATTGGTAAAAAAAACAACAACAACCTGCATCTCAATTTTTTAAATAGTTTCTTTACATGCTATCAAACCAAAACTGCAATCTGAGGTAAGACTAAACATACTTACTTTTTTATTTTTGTTCTCAGTTGAGTTTGTTTTCTCCTCTCAGTCCAAGCATTTACTGATCAGCCAACTTACAGGAGAGAGGAGCAACGAGCTGGTCAGAGGGTGGGGAAAGGGATGAGTGCATAAACTTCCTCATCCTCCTCATCGTCCCTGTTACTGTACGACTATAATGAAAGATATTTGGTTACACTTCCTATGTTTAGTTAAGTAAATAACATGACATTTAAACTTAATTTATTTGATGCTGACAAACTGAGCTTTTAATGCAGGCAAGAAATATGTCAAATTCTGTTTATGTCTATTAAAACAATTAAAATCAGTCGGCAATTTCTGTTAAATGATGAAAAACGACAATTAGCGTCCCTGGGTGGGCTCGAACCACCAACCTTTCGGTTAACAGCCGAACGCGCTAACCGATTGCGCCACAGAGACAGCCATGCTTGATGGCCAGAGTGTGTGATCAAATCCGCAGCATGTGCACAACAGCTGTTTTTACATTTTAAGGATGTGGCTGCATTATTTGACTCAAAAGTAAAATTAGCGTGAAGTACTAAATAATTTACATAAACAAGTTACTAATTCCTATGTACAATAAAACAAACAGACTTACATTCTCATGGACGCATAGGAACTTTTTATTCTAAAAATGTGTTAAAATAATTTCATTATATAACTAACGCTCTGTGACATCACCTTAAAATCTACAAGATCTAAAACTATGTATGTAGAACATACTGTACGCTAAAAACAACAATAAAACAACTGTACAGAAGCTATTATTAAGTTCCTTTTATTAAGTTGTAAGTTTGATAATCAGAGGGAAAGCAAATACTATACTGGCTCCATACTGTCTTTTTGCATATGCAAATCTCTACAAGTTGTAGTGGGAGGTACAGCAGGAACTTGTGGAGGAGACATTAAAAAAAAATTACAATGTGCCCTGCAAATGGTTGGGTATGATGGGAACATATAATGGCAGCAGCAGCAAGAGAAAAACAACAAGGAAGGTTTATTCCAGTCTCCTGCTTTCATCCTTTTATTAGGCCTTCCAAACAAAGCCAGATGTGGCTTACATCCAGTCTGGTGAATTACAGCTAAAAATGAAACACCTTATATATTTCTGTGGTCCCAGAGAATAAGATTAGATCTTATTCTCTGGGACATCTTGAGACGTCAAGCGCACTACTGGTTGCCACACGGTACTTGTTGCTGAATGACAGGCATAGAGAGCTAATTTTTATTTTTAATCAAAAATCAGTATGATAGTGTAAAAAAGATGACAAAAGAATAATTCGGTGACAGAAAATATTTATTTGACAGTCTTTGTGAAATAGAAGAGTTTAATAGTTTTATTTTTATTGCAATTTCAAAAGAGAGCTGTAATGAATGTCATGGAAAATAATTGCTTTTACAAATAAATTATAAAACTATACATATGCTCACTATCTATGAATCCCAGCAGGATGTCAAAGGTAATCAAACTAGATGTGGACAGCAATTCCCCCTAATATAAAAATGCCAAAAAAAAAACTTTTTAAGGAAAAACACACTTTTCTCTTACCATCTAACAATTTTAAGCTGAGTTATGTCTCAGAAATGCAACAGACTAGTTCTGTTTTTGGAAGATAGGTTTAATAATCACTGTATACTCAACAGAGCAAAATAAAATTGAGCATTAAGCACAATTTTTACTGAGCTTTTCTTGTCCTATTAGCCATAGAAGATCTGTGCTGGGTCAAGTTATTGAGGACACAAGTGTTGGTCAGCACAGACAGTTTTGAGTTCAAGGTGTCTTTACCTTTGTCCCAATAACATTCTCCTCCTTGATCCATCTTTTCTTCTTTTGCTTTGTCCTCCTCCAAGTCTGCCTCGCTCTCTTCATCACTGCGCTCATCTTTTTCCAACTGCAGAAAGTAAATGCTAAGGGTTTAACAAATTAGGAGCTTGTTGGCTGAGATTAAGTATCCCTGCTGGTTCTCACCTTTCCTTTGAAGAATTTGTAGACAATGCGTAAGATTAGCACTGCCCAGAATACGTGGAGGGCTTGCAGCCCCATCAGCAGGACATTAAAGTAGTAACCAGTAAAAAGGCTCAAAAACCTCCATAGACAGCAGCAGTGTGCTATGAATGATTCTGAAAGGAATCAAAAACAAAATGAAGTTCTTTACAGAAGCATTCAAACACATCGATGTTTTAATTGGTATTTAATGACACAGAACAACAGACAGCAGTGCCTAAATTTGAAGAATATATATATATATATATATATATATATATGGTTTTATTTTGATTTTCTATATGTTTCACAAAGTAAAAAAAAAGGATGTGTTAACCAATCATGTTATGATGATCCTACTAAACTAAGCAGCTCAGGCAAGGAGAAAGAAAACCCATCAACACGAAAATCAGTCATTCACTCCAAAAGAAAGTGGCAAATTAAAGGGCAAATATTCTTATTAAGTTTAACAGGCTGTTTTATAATGTCTAATCAATTTAAACATCTGAAAACATTATATTGAGTTTTTGGGGGTAAGGATTCATATGTTTCTCACTTCTTCTCACATCCTTTTGAAACCAACAGGACAACCGTAGCTAGAAAATACATTCCTTACATTCCTTGCTCTAGAGTTTTTAAATATGTCAGTCATTTTATACGACTATTGTTTAAAAAAAACATTTTTGAATTGAAATTAACTTGAATTTAAGCTGAACTATTTCACAAGAAGAGTTGTAAAATGAAATATCATAATGATAATAAAAAAATAAAAATAAAATAAAATATAAGTTTTAGTCATAATGTAGCTGGAACAGACATGTCTCAAAAGATATGCAACTGTAATTGCATCAACAGATGATTCTTAAAATATTATCTCAGGAGAACTGAAAACAAAATCACCAAAACCTTACATATTTTTATTTGCAATAAAATTTAAAATTCTGTATCAATTTCCTTCCACTCTGCAAATATATACTGCTTAGTGCCGGCAAAGTATATGGATATTGATATTGTCATCAATATCGACACCTACTGCTACCTTAAACATATTGGTCCAGTTTCGGAACAGGGCTGAAGTGAAGCAAAGAGTCAATGTAAGTGATCACTTTTACACGATGTCAAGGGAAAAATAAATAAATATCACACTTTATAAATAACAGCAGTACAAACATCAGACATCGATTTAGTGCTGTTCTAACCGCTCATATACGAATAAGATAAAATTAGGTTTTTGATTTCACAGGAGAAAATCCAAGAACGTTAAAAGGGAGAATGATAATGTTCCCATGTACAGAAATCCACACTTATTTCAGTGGTACTAAAACCAATTCATACCGATTCTGGGAAAAATCACCAGTCGGGTCACAAGAAAGACCACCGCAAACACAATAAACAGAGAGTCACATGTCTTCCTCCAGCCCGTGCCGTAGTTGAACATCTTAGCAGACTGTAGAATCAGCAGTTAGTGAAACAATACCAACTTTATTAACCCTATAACTCCGTGTTAGGTGATGTGTGATGACCAGGGGGCCAAACAACGAGTATAATCCAATCTGAGATTAAGACAAAACAGGATATTTTATAAGAGATCAGCTTACAGTATGTGATTACTTTATAAATCCTACACAGTTCAGATTTAAATTCTAACTTTAAAGGTTTTTAATGAAACATAATTTTTCATAGAACTTAGGTTAGTTTACCAAACATCTTAGATTGCTAGTGGTGTTATTTCTAGATATCACAATCACAAGATCCTTATGCAACTTCCCTGCAGGTCACAACCGAGAACTTACAGCGGGTCTTTTTCTCAGAAAAGCCTTGAGTGCAGTTTGAAGCTTTAATTGTAGACTTGATTAATCTAGACAGTCTGTTTTCTTTTCAATAGTATTTATCTTGTTACAGTCACCTCCAACAATATGTCAGAAGAGTCGTGAAGCAGCATGACCAAGGTGCCGATGCGGATGTAGTTGGCACAGTAGGAGAAACTGAGCAGGATGATGGTCGCCAGATGGTGGATCACCTGCTCCTTAAAATCCTGGTCAAGCAAACATATGGATGAGGTGAGTCACCATGGCAACAAAAGGAATAAGCTTTAAATATCAACAGAGGAATTTGGTGTTTCAGTCATTTATTAGCAAGCGTGGATAGATGTGTAGATGAAGCGATTGAAGCATCAAGTCTAACTATGCTGAAGCTACGACAGGCCTTTCAACCATCTCTTTAAAGGGTAAATACAACATTAATCAGTGATGGAATGATGATGCTTCTACCTTCCTTTTGACGTCCACGGAGATCCGAAGGAGCAGAGAGGCATAAAATGCCAACTCCATCATATAGTACCAGAAATGAGCTTTCTCCAACGGCTGTGAACAGAAAAATGATTGGAAAACATTCAAATCCAGCTGTAAACTTGGTAATGAGAACAACTTTGTAAGACAACTATGTAAAGATTTAACATTTATTAATAACACAAATTTAGTTAACTATGTGATACGAAATATCTTTAACAAGTAAAGATTTTAAGTGTGTATTCACCTGAATAGGATAAACTTCCAACATTCCCTGGGATCCCAAAACCAAGGTCTCTGTTCACAGAAGAACAAGAAAGAAGAAAGATGGAGTGATAGACAAAGTACAGATTTACAGTCTAGGATTTTCTTTTCAACTCACGTTGATTAGGGAGACCAGTCCAGCCATAAATGCTGACAGGTAGAAAAATAACCTCCAACTGTAAAGCAGAATTTAAGATGAGGGATTTTTATTAGATCCTAAACTAAATTAGATTTCTAAACCAGCTCTCGATCTGTCTCTGGGTTTTTCCACACAGTGCCATCAAATTGTCAATTTCACTCTGAAACAAGATAATTGAATTATGAGTCATTTTCTGACCATATCCTGAGTTTTTGTGAGAAAAAGCAGTTGGACTAATTTCAGTACATCCGGGTTGTTTCCTCCTCAAGATGAGTTTTCTAGGAAATGCGATTATTCAGGTTGGTCTTATGCTCCTTTACTCTGCAAGATCTTATCAGCAACCACCAAGAAATCCTACAGTGTAGAATGAAAATCTGAGATGTGAAAGCTAAAAAGCTTAGACCAGCATATTTTAAGGGTACTTTTTATTATCTTTATCTATCAGATCCTGAATGGCTAAAGGAACTTTGAATTTATTTTGTGTCTGTTTTGTGCATTTGTATGTGCTGATGATCTTTAGCACTATTACGATGTAGCAGATATACAAAGTTATTTCCATTTGAACCCTGACATCTATAATAAAGATTGAAGGGGCTTCAGTGACCTGTGCTTTAAAGCTCAAGCTCCTATTTACTTAGCAGAATCCCGCTGTGCAACGTCTATCCATCATGTGCCGGATACTGAAGTTAAAAGAGAGAGACGAGTAGGATGCAAAGTAACCAATTTATTAGAGTGACAACACTTAAGAAGCAATCCTGCTGCTTTAGAGTTACATTGTAAAATCCCTATGCAGCCATTTTCCAGCACCCATGATTATGAGTATATCTTGTTCCCACTCTAGTGAAATGTTTTTACACTGGCACTACGGTTCACAGGGATTAGGCTCAGTACTTTTTAGTTTCCGCTGCATCCATTTGTGTCTTCTGTCTCCTCAAACTACCAGACAGCCGCTCCTACTGAGCCATGTTCTGCATCCGTCCCTACATGCATGCTCAGCATGAGGGATTTCTGTAAAGTCAACGACAACACAAGCCATTGTTTCGGTGTGCCGATTCCAGAGAAGTCAAGCTGCAAGTTTAAACTAATTTGTTTATGATGTATTTATGATTTGAATGAAATGATTTTTCTTTTAAAGTTCCTCGAGACGACATGTGTTTTAAATTGGTTCAATATAAATAAACGAATTCTTGATGTTAATAATTGCCTTCAGCTATTCTTTTATATTTAGCTATAGCCAAAACTAACAATCCCCTTTGCACTACAATACCAATTTAGTCACATTGTTAGCTGATGTTTACAGTGAACACCCTTTTAGCCCTTTAATCTCTGTCATTTACCCTCGGGGATGAATAAAGTATTTTTTTTTAAATCTTATCGTAAACTCACCTGTGAGGGCTGCTGGCTCCTCTGACTGTAGTACAACTCTAGCTGCGGGGAGGGAGTTGCTGCCGCTTGAGATGTATTCTTCACCCCCAGATATCTAGCCATAGGTGGGGCCAAACACCTTTCAAAGATTTCACATGACATTTTAAGATTATAAATATGAAAAAAAAAAGGAAGTTTGGGGTTCTTTAAACTTTGGTTTTCCACTTTTCTTAACAACTAATAGATTTAAAATGTCACAAAGCCAATTATTTACATTTTTGTGGATGCCTAATTACTAGAACCATGAAAGAATTCATCCTCATATTATATTAAACCTTTTATAAGATGTATTAAATTATGCTGAATATGTCAGTGAGACTGGATGTGTCGTACCTCTCAAACACACAACGCACCCTATCAAAGCCCAGAGCGAGGGGCAGCGCCATTAGAAGACTTGGGACGAGGTCTGCTTGAGTCCGGCAGCTGCTCCACATCTGTCCATGTCACTCCAGGTGGAAGCCAGAAGTCCTGCCTCCACAGATCTGGCAGTAGGTCCATTTCTGAAGGAGGCTGCGTGAGAAACGAAGCACAGAGAAGCTCAGAAGCGTGAGGAGCGACACTTGTTATGGTACAACTTCACTGTGTCCAGGTAGGACACCACAGTCTGGTACAGGAACAAACAACTAGGAAGCCTAATGCGAAACACTTCCTCCATGGTAATTTCTCGTCACCCAAACAACATAAATGACCCCAATACAAATTAGGTTTGCATAGGAGTTTATGCAAATGACATAAAATGTCCCAAAATAATAAATTATGAAAAATCAAAAGAACAAAAAAATAATAAGTAAACGAGATTTAAAAAAAGTGCAGATATCAGATTTCAGAACAAACGACACAGCAGGAAGACATGAATCGTTTTTTACAGTAAGAGACACAAAGTTAGGTGTAGGCGGTCAAAGAGACGACCTGGGATCAGAAACTGGGAGCAGAAGCAAGAATCATTACCAAGAGTCAGGACCTGGGATCAGAAACTGGGAGCAGAAGCAAGAACCTTTACCAAGAGTCAGGACCTGGGATCAGAAACTGGGAGCAGAAGCAAGAACCTTTACCAAGAGTCAGGACCTGGGAGCAGAAACTGGGAGCAGAAGCAAGAATCATTACCAAGAGTCAGGACCTGGGATCAGAAACTGGGAGCAGAAGCAAGAATCTTTACCAAGAGTCAGGACCTGGGATCAGAAACTGGGAGCAGAAGCAAGAATCATTACCAAGAGTCAGGACCTGGGATCAGAAACTGGGAGCAGAAGCAAGAATCTTTACCAAGAGTCAGGACCTGGGAGCAGAAACTGGGAGCAGAAGCAAGAATCATTACCAAGAGTCAGGACCTGGGATCAGAAACTGGGAGCAGAAGCAAGAATCTTTACC
>JAVLVB010000613.1:2549583-2619603 GCA_032876305.1 Orestias chungarensis | reverse complement strand
CAGAAACTGGGAGCAGAAGCAAGAATCATTACCAAGAGTCAGGACCTGGGATCAAAACCCTACCTGTGAACCTGCCTCCTGGAAGCCTCGGCTCTCGTGGTTCCCGCTGCAGAGAGATGCGCCTCGATGCTGCTGGATGCGGACGACAGCAGGACGAACACATCTGTCAAGCTGGACTGGATATAGCAGGAAGTGGTGAACTCATATTTCAAAATAAAGCAGGCGCTTAAAAGGAAAAGGCAGGTGGTTTGTTTACAATTAATCCAGAAAGTAGTTTATGTTTGCAACCAATATCACATTGTTTCCTCTCTATTTAATTTGTTTATTTATTTATTTATTTACAAAGAACAAGAGGGATGGAGTTAAACTGGTGAGTTAAATTGGTCAATTCATGTGGATTATATGGTAATAACCCCTAACTTTTGTATGCGCACAAATTAGTGCTTAAATGTGTTTGAAATGACCTTTTAAATGAGTGGTAAACAGAATATGTTTTAGCTTTACTTTTTATGAGTAAAAGTCTGAAATTTTTTTTTTTTTTTTTTTTATCAGCCTATTTGAGTAAAGTTTTTTTTTTTATAGAAACTTCTTTCAGTGCAATTTTGCCTGAAATCCTGAGGGATGTATTTCTACCAACTTTATTAGTAAACAATTAGTAAACATAAATTGTTAAGTCTTGCCACAATTTTCTGGTCCTACTAAGGCGTGGACTTTGACTGGACGGTTCTAAAGCATTGATGTGCTTTTAAATTAACTATTTAATTGCTTTATTTAACAGTGTTGGACGTTGACAGCAGATAATAACTTTTTATCCTGTCTTAAAATAAGAATACCCTGTAATATTGTCATGGTTCAGCCATGTGGGTGAAGGATGTCCTCTGTCCTTTGTGATTTGCATGTTTGTGGGTGTGAGCCAAGTTGGGCTTGTGTTTCTGTTTGGCATTCATAGTGTAAGGGGAGATCTATTCAAATAGATCAGAGTTACAAGTTGACCTTTTTAGGTGGAATTTTTTCACACCTCCTTGCAAACTGATGGAGTGTCACACACATGGAAATAGGTTCTAGACTAGCCTTCAACTGATCTAATGCCAGCCTTTATTTTCATTTTTTTTTCTTTGGGATCCTGGTTATCAGTGCGCATTTGTTTGTGTGCACACACTGTGTGAGTGAGTCTGAGGGGAACTGAATGCCTTTTTTGTTGCTTTGTCAGGAAAGTAACTTGTCAGAAACAAGTGAAGCAAAGTCGGTCTTGTTAAAGAGCAGACTAACAAGGCGCTGAGCTCCAACCATCTCACAGTCTGAACTTGAAAAGATCCGATTTTGTCCCCATCACAAAGTTGGACTCCCCTCTTTGTTCTGAAACTGTGATGACATGTAAATCTTTTAAATATGTTGTATTCTGGAAGTGATAGGCATAAATGAGGTGACAAACATTGTGAAGCGTTAAAAGCTTTGCACAGATATTATAATCTCCTAAAATGATAGAAAAATGTAAAAGTACAGTCTATGTTTTTTAGTATTATTACTTTTTATGTATCAGTTTTGGCACAAACTGATGTTTAGTCTAAAGCAGGACACTCTCCATGTTCAACACCAATATTGACACCCTTAGAGCAGATTTGCACAAAGGTTACAATCATTTTTATAGCTGTAGCATGTTATCACAATATCTTTGGTCAAATCAAACATTACATTGTATTTTGTTTGTTTGTTTTTACTTGTTTAAGATTACAATCCCCATATATTTGCACCTCTGACAATGCGAGGAAATTGAATATAACTGAAACTTTCTTTACTGTTTTATGAACTTTAATGTAAATGTTAATTATTAATCAGATTTATTTTTTGTTTTTTGGTTGTTGTTTTGTTACCGATGCACAAATATGACATGATAGAAATAACTTCTGTTTTCCAATACACAAAATTGGAAAGACAGGGGAGCATCCCATTTTATGTAAGGCAGATGTTAATTTGATTATCATAATTCCTGAAATGGCTCAGCTAAACAGTTTTGCACGTCAACTCCTAATTACATTAAACTCTTCTTCTATTGCTAGTTTTAGGTGTTTCTTTGTTTTAGTAGTTTTAAAGGTATAGAAGAGGATCTTTGCAATAGAAAAATGTCAATGGAAAATCCCATTAAAAATTAAAGCCAATTAAAAACGACCGGTGGTGAAGGATAACTGGCTGTCAAAGCGGAAATAAAATTTACGCAATGAGGTATATCCATAATGTCCCCACAATGCGCGCTCACGTTTGAATTCGCGCATGCGCAGAATGTTGTTTAGGAAGTAAAACGGGACGGACAAGACGCATCATTCACCATTGAAGACAGGTTCTCCCCGTACGGCAGCGAAAATGGAAGCTCGCAAGAGAAAAACCGTGTTCTACTGCATGTGCTGAGGACGTGCGCGCTCCAGATAACAGGGGGCGTTACTGGAGATGAGGTTGCGCAAAGTTTCCAGAAGAGGTCGCTGTAAATCAATGGGGAGCTAGGGATGATTTAAAAGTCCAGCAGAGACTGAAGCATCTGAGGCATAATTAAAACAATTCATTATAATAAAGCTCACCCGGAAAAATATAATGCTTAGGTTTGTTATAATGACGGCTAACATAATGAGAACATTCCCAGATGGCTATATAAATATTTGACTTTATTTTATCTGCATAACCAGCAATATGATGCATTAGTGGATTTCACACATCTGTAAATGTAGCATAAAGTGCAAGAAATAAAAAGACTGACGACAAAAAGGGATGCCACTTTGAAGATATTATTAACACGTATGTGGTACAAGAGCTTATATACAAGTAGTACAAACACAATGTTAGGGTATATAATCAAACTTTGTTTCAGGTATTACCACTATGGTTTAAGCAATAATAAACTGTAAATGTTACAAAATAGGAGAAAACAGGAGTAGAAACTTTATTAGTACAAATGAAATCCCAGGTCTTTCCAAAGGCACTGCTGGAGAGATTTGATTGGAGCAATGGAGGAAGGTAAAACCGATTAGGGGGAGGGTGGCGGCTTACATCATTTCATAATCATAACTTAATGCGGCTGGTTATCAGTCATTGCTTTGACCCAGCGCAGCAAGCCGAATAAGCCTCTTAGAAATGGCAAAACCCTTCAACACTCCTGCACTAAATGTATGCCCCTAAAAGCAGGTTTTTTTCTTCTTCCGTGAAGTTGAAATTATTTTAATCTTAAAACAAAAGAAACAAACAAAACAGCAAGAACAGCGTAAATTCAAGAAACAGTTTGCAGGAGACCTTAAGATTAAATATTTATAAATAATTTCAGAGGTGGCACAAAGGCCAAGCAGAATCCAGCAGGACTGACATTGGAAATTTATTTGTATTAGAAATCACACCCAGGAAATAGAATGTAAATGTTATATTTAACAACATCAAAGAATACATTTAAAGTTTTAAGCCCTCTAGAGCAGGTCGAAGCCAATGTACTAGTTGGGTTTGAATAACTTTCATGTGTACCTTAAACCCATTTAACTTCACTTTTATTCAATCAGGATGTCTATTTGTGATTCAGCCCTGGGATTTGTAAAGAGATTAAATAATTACAAAATGACATGAAATTGTACAGTCACCCTGTGATTTACTGATCCTGGTTTTTCCCCATCTGGTTCTGCTTCTCACTAAAACCCACATTGAGAACAAAAACATTCACTGACGATTCAGATGGATATGTGAGTGCTGTAGCATTAAAAGTGTTACAGCGGCTTGCAAAGTCTTTTAAACCCCCATTTCAATTTTTTTCATAACCCAGCCATAAATGTCAGTCTATTATATATATATATATATATATATATATATCAGAAGAGTATGACATGGCCTGATTTTCCTTTTATATCATAAATAAAATATTGTGCCACCAGTTGTCCTCTGAAAACAAGTAATTAGTAAACATATGGAAGAATGTTGTCTGCTAGCATAAAACTTATCCTTTTGGGACACAAACAGGGCAATCCAGGAAGACAACACTATACACACAACTAGAGACACCATGGACATGATTAAATCAAACCATATTTAGACATTAGATTGGCCTAGTCAAAGTCCAACTAAGAACAATTGGTTATATATGTTCTAGGGGTGTTAATACTTCTGCAAGGCACTTTAGCTTAAGAAAATGAACACTGAAAACTGCTCTTTATGCCTACAAATCCTTAGCTGTGCACCAACATTGACATCTGTCAAGCTCAAACAGGATAGTGGTCAAACATCTTGCCCTAGATCTACTTCACTTGTTCTACAGTCACCGTTTCTCTTTACACCATTGCATAATCAAACTGTCCTCTGTCCAGCCCCTTGTGGTCTGTCCATGTGGACGAAGGTATGCTGCTGTAAGGGTCAAGCAAGATACGGACGCAGCGCACCACCAGGAAAAGCAGCAGCAGAACCAGGAGGCCCACGAAGCACAGGGCCGAGCCTTGCTCGGGGTGTCCCGCTGGGGCCTGCATTGCTGTCGACCCCCTGGGGAACCCGGGCGGAGCAGGAGAGGAGAAATCATAGTCCACAGCCCAGTAGGGTGCGTCGCTCATCCTGGGAGTTTAGCAGATCACTTATTGTTGAACGTTTGCTGTGCAGTCAGAAGCTGGGAGGACTGGCATCACTCTGATGATTTATGATCTGATTTTTGACGTCACAGCGTTAAATCTGGGCGGCAGCTGATTACGCTGGAGCGCAGTGTTTCCCTTAAGCCAGGGGGAAAGCAGAAACAACAACGGATCACTGGTGCAAATGATTAAGCCCTCGGGTAAACTGAGACGCAGGCCGAGGCACGCTCAGCGAGGTTTAAACACGTCTAATTGGCTGGTGTCGGGTGCTTCTTTATAAAGCTTCACCTGCGCACAATCACTCAGAGGAGAACTAAAAAGCAAAACTTAAAATTATTGCTGGAGAACATAACAAAGACAGTCCATTAAGGGACATTTAGGAAAAGGTCTGAAAACACCTTAAATCTCAGTTGCTCTCCTCAAGGTGCTCCTCGATATATCACAGGACTTCCAGGGTGTTTTGTTACATTTAAACTACTTAAATGTTGGATTCATTCTTCAATGAGATGTTGATTTCCTTAATCAGAGTTCATATCCTGAGTCAGCAACAACATCCCTTTTCAAGGATTCTCCTTTGTTGAAACCTAGAAAAGAGAAGAAAAAAACACATATATAAGATGTACCTCAGTGACTGTGAAGCAAACACAGAGGCTGAACATGGGGAAAAGTCAAAGTTATTTGTTGGGTCCTGACTATTAAAGGCATCTTCAACAAATATTTCAGTGGTTTTGATATTCATGAGATAGAGCAGGCCCTCTGTCTTGATCTCAGAAACATCACAGCATTGAATATTGAAGGCAAACACACTTTTGATGATGGAGCAGAAACGTTTAAATAGAAATCCGTGGGGAGTCTCTTTAATGAGACTTGAGATGAAAATACATTTCCTGTATTAAACATTTTCACAGAGTCAGCATTTTTTATTCCAGGAGGCTTTGTCTCCCTGCAGATTCTCCCAGGGACACATTGCACATTACTCTCTGGATGATGGCACCTAGGGGCCAATCGCAGCTTTAATGGAGGTCTGGAAGGCAAAATAAGGAAATAAAATAATTTTACCTGAGTCAGGATCAACTATCGCCTCCTTCTAATAGGGCTGGAGTCTCCAGATAGCAGTGTGTCTGTATGAAGAACATGCATGAAACTCAACAGGATGGAAATACATGAAAACAAGGCTGCAGGTGGGAAAAGTTCAACAGCGCAGAGTCTGCCTGAGCTGCAGATTTTTCTTTGAGAGAGAAATACCTTCAATTTTCCTGAACGTCTGATAGATTTTTTTTTATCTCTGGGGAAAATTTGACAGGAAGCAGGATGATTTTGTTCCTTCCTAAATCCCTCGGAATACCCAAATGTGCTCACTGACGGGCTCAGGTATTCCAGGTTTTTCACAATTTGAACAAAAAATCTTTTACCAACATTATTTGAAAGGAAGTTGCATTTAATTCGGTTGATTTTATTTGAATGTTTGCAGATCGAATTTCTTTACAGGAATTCAAGGAAAATGTATTAATATAGCACATTTAATGGGCAAGACAATTCAAAGTGCTTTGCATAAAAATTAGAAAGCAAATTAAAAAGTTATAATTTAAGAGCATAATTAGAAAAGACATTAAAAGGTAGAATCACTTCTAAAGAATTTGTCTTTATCAGCTTGGTGGATTATTAAGGGTCACTACAACAAGAACAATATTTACCCCTATAAAACAATGCATAGAAAAAAGTTATTATATGTTATTGACAGGTTTTCATCCTTAAATTGTTTTAATTCAACAATAACTCATGTTTTCAAGTGTTTTAGTGTTTTTTTTATGGTTTACTGTTTTTATTTACTAAGTGCATAAACATTGACCCAAAACCAAATCAAATTTAGTTTGACATTCAGTTTTATGCGATTTTATTCTTTTACAACGAAAATTTACATGTCATAGGGTTTTAGATGACAGAATTACCTTTGTTTTAATCCCTTCACCTTTGAGATTAATTTAACAATGCAGAACAACAGGCTTGTCTAGTATTTTGCCCTAAGTATGTTTTTGGGTAATTCATCAGCTCGACAGGTTATCGAGGGTGATAAGAATAGCAGCAACATTTCCCATCAAAGCAAATAGATTGACATCTGTTTGCAACCTTCAGATTTTTCAAAGCGCCATAGCTGGAGCATCTTTATGTGAAATCAATTAGGAAGCAGGATCAGTAAGCACCGCCCAGCCAAGCCAATAACTTCTGAAATCAGACCACATGCAGCAACATATGGCTTTCCTCGTGGCGTAATACCTGTTCCTGTTCTCTACCCCTGTGGATTATGTGATACCAGCTTTAAAAAACAATGTCAAGGACTTAAAAAATTAAGCAAGGTGTCAAAAGTGAAATCTAAATACAGATTTGGCCTCAAAAAACTAACAGCATTTTTTTTTACAGCTTATTTTTGCTTTTATAAATATGATTCTACATCAGTATAACTGAGGAAAGATATTCAGTTTATTCCATTTTTAGCCCCTGTAATATTGAAACCAGCAGAGAAAAGCAGAAGATAAAGCAGTTAAACTGTTTCTCTTTTCACAAGTTAACATAGTATCTGACTGGTCAGGTTAGACGGGTAAAAGTTGTTCTCGTTGAAATTCTAATCAGACAAGGTTAAACATTTTAGTCAACATGCAAGAAATTACCTCGCAAAGGTTGTCCACAGTAAATAAAGGACTAATATATGTTATGAAAGCATCACTTCAGGGTAAGACGGACCAGATGAGACCAGAACTCACAGTTAGTGACGATCCTGCTTCAGTTGCTGAGGCTTCAGCACCAGAGAGCGCTCTGGGAATGGTCCTCTGCAGAGGAGCCGGAGGTCTGAACTTTACACACATCCTCTGCTCCCACTGGAGCTCTAACGTTTTCACTCTCAGTAGGATCCTCCCCTCTTCTCCTCCCTCCATCCCTCCCTCCGGTTTCATCACTGGACTCTGTTGATGAGTGTAGAAGAAAATATACGTGTATTACTAAGACATACGGGTCTGGACCTTCAAATCAGGATTCACTCTACATCTTTCAATTTTTCCTCAACCTGAAGTTAGAGACTTTGTGAATGGTTGTACAATTTTTTATTTGAAAAACACCATTTTTAAGTTTGAATGAAAAGTGTTCTTTGCTGAATTTCAAAAGAAGTAAAACAGAAAAATAAATGTAAGTTTGAATGGAGGATGCTAACATTGGAAAAAAGATTATGCTAAGCATTAAGTTAAGCATTAAGTAGTCTAGTTCTGTCTGACTGGTTCAGTAAAAATCTCAAACAGAAAGTATAAGAATATTCAACCTAAAAGGTTGTTCTAGTTTGGATTTTACTGTTTATTTATCATTTTAATAAAATTATTTTACATACATAAATGCAAATGCTTCAGAGTATTTAACAATCTTAGTGATCCAAAGGACATCCAAACTGGCACCTTTAAATTGCTTTTAAAACCTCTTCTGTCCTCTTATCACAACTGTGAATATGGAGTTTGCTCAACTTTTTGGGAGACTGAGTGTGAGAGTAACCCTGACAGTAGTAAAATTCAGATGAAATGTTGAGTGTTTCTAAAAAAAATCAGAAATTTATCTAAAGGCTTTTTAAACAAATCTTTTCCATTTGCAGTAGAATGATTATGTAGGCTGGAGCACAGCTTGATGGGTGTATAGTTGCATCATTAAATCAACAGCAAGGTAGAAGCATTGCTCAATGCCCCCAACACCTTTGTTACTTAACTCACTACAAGCAACAGTGAAGTGCAAACATCTCCTCGAGACACAACTCTCCCTGTTGCAGTTAACTTGATTTACACAAAAATGAAAGCGACAGTGATACCTCATCTCTGCAAATGTTAGTTTTCAGCCAAGCGACGGGAGCATACGGTTTGATTTAGTTAGCAAAAAGGACTTCTCTAATCATTTATCACGAGACAGCTGGAAGATAAACTACGCCATGCAAATCGACTGTGTGGGAATCTATAAGCGTGCATTATTAAAAGCCTAATCCATTAGTCCCACACAAACTGATCTATGAGTATCGATAGCCATGTCCATGAGCATCTATCAACATGTGTCAGGACCGAAATGAGAAAACTAAAGACAGACACAAAGGATATCCAGAGTTTAATTTATTCTTTGCGAGAGCACACATACACAACGCATCCAGAGCTGCTGACTCTAAGGGAGCTCAGACAAAGCTAATTACGTTTCAGAGTACGTACTTTATTCAGCACCCTGACATTTTATTCAAAAACGGAAATACGTACGAATGGTTTTGACCTGCTGGAAAGTAGTTAGAATGATCTCAAGGTACTTAGGTCAGTTTTTAGGCTGATTGCACAGAAATAAATAAAAATCCCAAATGATTGCCAAAAGCCAAGGACTAGGGTTGAAGATCCCTGCATGAACAACACATTTTTTTAAATAAAACAAATGACTTAAGCAAATGTGGCTAAATAAAACTGGAAATTTGGCAAGACCTAGCAGTGTTCTGACAAGGCTGTAATGGCCATTAACCATACCTTTATGTCTTTAACAAAGGACAAATTAAAACAAAATGTCCCTATGGGAAAGTTTTGCAGTTTATCTGACATAAACATTGGACTTCAGAAGAAAAGCATCTACAAATCAAATCTTCGGGTGAACAGAAAACAAGGAGAATAAGTTACATGTAAACGTTTTTTGGCATAAAGGGAACACCGTCCCCAAAAAAGGTGAAGGTAGCACAATGCTATAGAATGGTTCTTATTACATAATCAGGATAAAATATGACACTGATGTTTGTTTTTGACAAGGACCTCCTGCCTTCAACAAAAGCCTTAAACAAGGATCACTGATGTATTTTTGCATTTAGGTTGCATGGGCAGATCTTATTTTACTTACTTAGCTAAAAGTCTCCTGTCTAACAAAATAGGATTATGCTGACATGATATACGTTTGTATTGTAGTACCAGCGGTGACACAAATAAACTAAATAAATGCATCAATAACATTTAGAACAATGCATTCTGCACAATATTAGACTGTACCATTTTACGTCTTTGCAGCCACATACGGAAATGTAAACCGAGTGGCTCTGTAAGACCAACAGACAAATAATATGCAACACTGGTAGAAAAACAATTATCCTGCAAAACCGAAGCTGCCTGAGTGATGGATTTTCAGCAAATGGATATTTATTTACAGGTTATACACATAGAGACGACACACTTCAACCTAACTAAATATTATTTAAAGCTCTATCTAAGAGCAGCTGTGGCATTAAATAAATATATCAGTGCTTGGAATGTTTTATTTTTAAATATCCAACTCATTTCACACCTTTTTGTGCATGTGAAATAAAACCCATACAGTTGCATATAAAATCAAAGTGGTCAGTGATGTATAACATGTACTTTTTCAGGATGTTACATCCCGTCTCTTATTTGCCTTAATTAGAATTTTAAACGATTTTTTTCCACAAAGGAGATACAAAACCATAAAATTTACGATGGAAGTTCACCAGATCCTGTTCCACTCAGTTTGTTGTGGCGTGCTGAAGTGTTTGGTGTTTTCAGTTATCTGTCAACCAGAGATGCACCAAGTCATAAGGCGCTGAGCAGAATCGTCCCGACTTTTAGTTTCGTGGGCATTAACTCTATTAACCGGTCAATACTTATGCTAACCAAGTTCAGTGTCAGAAGAAAATGTATGTTATTCGGTGGTGTGATAAAAAAAATAATTGAGAGGAAGCACAGAAATGTCCGAATCTGAAAGACAAGACTTGAGTTGAGACATGTCTCAGCTGAACCGAGGGCGAGAGAGAACAAGACTTTCCGCAAATAACAGGAAGGTTAACCTTTTTACTGCAGGAATGCCTTTTTTTCCCTTTTCAGCATTCATCCAGATGCTGTCAACATTGACAGTCCTTTAGAGGTCTGGCAGTAAGGTAGTGATCTACATTATCTAGGTATTACAAGGATTTCCTAAGATTGTTAATGAAAGATGTTAAACTTTAAAATCATATTCATTTTTGCTTTAGAAATAAAAGGTAAATACCAATTCCTGCAGGAATGTCTCTCCTAGATAACAATGCGATTTCACCTTTGCCCTGAATGTAAAGAATTATTGATTGGTCAAAGCAGGAATGCTGCAAAACATAATCTATGAATCCTGTTCTCGAGCTTCAAAAGAAAAAGGAATCAGCAGTTCAGAGCCCTACAAACACAATCACAAAATTGTGATTGGTTCATCTCTAGTTTCTGAGCGAAAGGAGACTTTAGTTGTTCACCATGTTAAATAAAGTAAAGAACATTTCCATACTTTTTGCATTCCAACATACTCTTGTCTACTGCTCTGCGCCACCATAGCTTCACTATTAAAAATAAAATACATTGTGACACTTTAAAACATCTGTCAAAACTTAGATACGAAGTATGTGGGTCCACTGTATCCACCGATACCATAGGATCTTTCTGACAGAACATATAGGATGATTCACAGGATGACGGGTTTTAGGATTCTGACGCTGTGATTTAACAGACATTATCCTTTTTCAAATGCAGGTTTCAGTGCTTTACTCATATCTCCGTCAATCCAAGCACTACGAAGAACAGCAAGCGGGACTAAATCTTTTGTCAGGATGCAGATATTCTGTTGTCACAAGTGATGGAGTATCAGGTACGTAAATGTTCATGTAAATCTGTCACTCTGCTCCAGAGTTTTATTCCAGCCCCCACATTTTAGTCCTCTGTCCTCCTTTACAGTCTCTATCATAGAGGAACCTGTTCATCTGATCTTCTTAGAGGATCTGCTCTGTGCTGGAGGCGGAGATGTCCAATAGCCTCCAGGCTGCATTGGGGTTCAGCTCCTCCTGGTCACGACACAGCGCCCAAACATGCATCATTCTCATCACTTTCCCCTGTGGGGCGAGAGAGGCATTTAAACTCACCAAGCAAATAAAGGAACTCCTTAGACCTTGTGAATTTTTAAAATATCTATTAAATAAGCGCTGCTTTTAACGTGCAAAGTAAACTGAAGTTTACTGACCGGATCCCCTTCCACGACCTCTCCTTTTGGACTGCGGATCACCATGACGACCTGAGCCTGGAAGGTAATGATCAGTACCGGGCCCTGGTCCATCAGCTTACCCATCGCTAACTAAAACACATAAAAAAGCCAGAAGACAACATGATCACAGCAGAAAACACTGATGTAAACCCATTAAACTCCGTTTTTCTAGTTCAACAAGGTGAAAATCGTCCAACTGAGTACTGAAGAGAATTTGCTGTAATTTGATTCATTAGACTAATTTGTACGTGTTCGGGATCATTTTCAGTGTTGATGAGGTGTTTTAACCCTGTATGGATCACTAGGCAGTAACAGTGATGGCTTTCTCTTTTCGCAGAACTCACACAACACATTAAAAATCTACAAATCAAGTCCATTTAGAAACAGGTGGCCGGTTTTCCACTTCCTGTACAGGCAGCAAGGGTGTACTATCATCATTGCTGAAATATCGAGATAAAACTTGTTGATGAGGCTAAAAGGAAGGTGATTACAAAAATACAGCAATCAGAACAAATGTTAAGTTAAACTTTTTTTAAAATGATTGCTTTAGCAAGAAAAAACCGGCACGCTAGGAAATGTACGTGGATGTTTGTATCTAAGCGACACTATTGACGAGTAGTAGCATAACTTACGTCTATGTTATCAATGTCGAGAACTTTGGACTGAAAGAGAAGCCCCAGAGCCTTGGCCTGCTGGATGGGATGAGCCAGCTGACTGTATGTCTGAGAGGAAGAACACGGGAACACAGTCAGAATGAAACCCAACACTTCACTCATAATAAATGAACGTAGATTAACATGTAGAGCTTAAACAATGATCAAAGAGAGACGCTTGTTTGGTTGGTGAAAACCTTACAGCTTCATAGCACCAGTCCTTTAACACTTCCAGCTCTCCACGGACCATAGCCTGCAGAGACGACACAGATGGGCCATTATTCACGACTGAGCTGTGGGAGTATGCTTCACTTAAACATATTAAATTCCCTAAAGAAATTGTGAAACCACCAAATGTCACTTGCTTTTAAAACGCACAAAGGATAAATGTAATAAATCAAGTAATTCCATCTAGTCCAAGTCACAAAATGAAGTTAAGTTTATTCTGCACATTGTGGGCAAACCATTTTCAACTGAATCTGCGTCATCAACCATAGCTTTAGTAGGAACCACCTGTTACTATGAGGGCTCATCTCTCATCAACTGACTGATCATAACATTCTTAACAGAGGAGAGTAAGAGAAAGAAAGATTGCCTTTTGGTGATCAGCATTAGCTGCTTTAATAGTGAAGCAAACTGTTACTCAGGTCAACTAAGAGTTAGTAAGAGACCTCGTCTCTGTGGTCTCTACTGAAAGTAAGGCTCTGTTGTACCAATTTAACGCATTTTTGTACTATCGATTGAATTGTCCTTGCATGGAAGTTACAGTTTATCCCCAGCAGTTTTATAGCCGTCACAAATGTTTATTTAGTTAGTTTATATAGCTTTATAAGAGATATTTTCACTTTCTATATATTTTATTAATAACAACCAGGTAATGTTAAACAGCTTTTAAATATTTACTCCTTTTTCACAAACTAAGGAAAGTTGTTATCAGAAATAAAGTTATAAATAAAATATGTAATGGGAAGGACAAAAGAAAGTAGGTATTTACAGAATAGATCAATAGAGAACATAGGAGTAGGTTGAGCAGGAAATAAAAAGGGGGCAGAGAAGAAGAAGAAACAAATATATTCAGTATAAAAATATGTGAATTTTCCTAAATAATTAGTTAATACAATCCTCATTAAAATCTTTATTGTCTACACTTGCTTTAAAATCACCAAAGCTAAAAACTTAGGTCGCCGACTAAAGAAGGCGTAGCAGCCATATGCGGCGTCGATAAGTCGCTGTTTCAACTTGTGTAGAAAGTAGGGACCTCAAACTATATATCAGTTGTTAAATTGTGTTGATAGGCCATGTAAAACCAGAGTTCTGATTAAGTATTTACAGCATACTTGTTTCTGAATATTTTCGTCACGTTCGGCGTGTGTTCGGTCTCTGTATGCGTCTCAGACACCGGAAAAATTAGCTTTTCACACAGACGAAGAAACAATTAATGACAAAAAACAACACAACAAAACCCTGTCCTATTGGTGTAAAGATGCACCACGTTAATCAATCAAAAATCATAATGGCAAACCGCGGCATTTCGACGCTACGGGGAAATTTGGCATTGACGGGACAGCGGCAACAGAGAGAGAGAGACAGCGATAGTAAGTTTTGAGATTTCAGTGATCTGTGATATTTAGTGTATTTTGACTCTTTAGTTAGTGTGTAGTCGTTTAGTTTAGTGTCTTGGGTTAGAGTTTGGTTGGTTTTGTAAAAAAATAAAATAATGAGGAGTTTGATGAATGTGGAGCGGCAGTGGAACTCTACTTCGAGCTGGAGGCAGCCGAGGAAATCGGGGCGGAGTGCAAATTGGAGCCAGAAGTCGGTAACTTTTACAACTAAGGGGACGATCCATGGTTTTTATTGGAGGAGGAGAGAGAGAGAGAGGAGCGAGAGGAGCCTCCGGCGAATCAGAGATCCGCCCAGAGGACGGGACGGTGACGGCGGGACACTCCCACCACGTCTCCTCTGGCTCAAGCAGCAGAGCCAAGCATAAACTCTGAGACATTGCTTGGATTTTATGTAGATAGTGTTAAATTACTTTGATGTGTAATCAGATTGTACATAGGTTTTGAAATTTACAATTTCTATTTGCTTCCAAAGTATTAAAATTGGTTTGTTAAACATATTTGTGAGACATTACATTGTTTTCTAAATAGCTGTACAAAAAACGGCTGAGGTAATGCCTGCATTTTATGCAAAAAAAGTAATAAATAAAAAAATTTTTGTGAAAGAATGTATGTTGGTTTTGAAATTTACAATTTATATTTGTATTCTAAGTTGTGAAAATGGTTCGTTAAACATATTTGTGGTTTTCACAGTTAAAAATATGACTTTTATTCTACCGAATTTTAAGTTTTTTGTGTGAATTTAGGTCCACTATGTTAATATGGAATGTCAAAATGGAAAGATAACTGTAAATCCACAAAGGGATGGTTGTGTTGACAAAAATTATACCAATCAATGCAGGGTAAACATTTTTTAAAAGTGAAATATAAAGATAAAATCAAAAGTAGTCAAAAACGGCCAATTAAAGCTTGGAGTCCAGAGGGTTATACAACTTAAATAAATCAGTGCTAAATTAGGTAAGATTTTCATTCAAAGCCTGCTCCTGACCCTACAGTAGTGAGTAAAAAAGGTGGAGCTGCCTATTACCTCAAGTATGTTTGGGATGATATCCTTCTCACACTGCTTGAGAAAACTGTCCTTGTCAAACTTGGGATCTATCTTCAGGATCTCTGTCAGCACTTCTGACATTTCCGTCT
Organism: Orestias chungarensis; assembly: GCA_032876305.1. NCBI lineage: Eukaryota > Metazoa > Chordata > Actinopteri > Cyprinodontiformes > Cyprinodontidae > Orestias > Orestias chungarensis. The sequence continues at coordinate 2,604,564 of JAVLVB010000613.1, read as the reverse complement.
TGGAGAAAAGTCCACCTGAAAAAATAAACAGCAGCGCCATCAAAAACGTTTGTAGCTTTGAACGTGACGCATGCATATAAGTATAACACCAAGAGTAAAGTTGTAGATAAACTCCAGGTAAAATAACATTGAACATGAGTGAGAGTTACCTAAAAAGTCGGTAACTCTGTCAGTCATGGCTCTGGATGCTCGGATGAGGGCATTGTCGCTTTCATCATATTTCATCTTCATCTCGAAGAATCCTGAAAGCAAACACACAAAGATTCTTGAACTTATAAACTGTGTAAGTGCTAATAGATGAGAGTAGCTGCTGACAACATCACATACAAATCTGCAATATAATAATATCTGCACCATTTCTCATTCTTTGAATGCAATTGTAAAACTATCTGCTGCTCCCTGCTGCCTCCTAATGAGAATGCATATCTACAAGTTAAAGAGAAAGACGTCAGTAATATAAAACAAATTATCTTCACTTTGGAAGCCACTTACGGTTAAAGACCATGTTATTGTCCTTGAAGTCCTTCCACTGCTGGTACCACTTTGAATCCTTATGCAGAACCACACCCAGAACTTCTCTACAACACAAACACAAACAGGAGGTGTGGGAACGACACAGATTAAAGAAATGTCCTACCTGGACACAGTTAAGCACTTCACAAACATTAATGCATTTTATTGTGAGCCACCCAAATTCTGATCAACTCATACATGTTTCTACCAGTTTCCTTGTCCCAGCTGTAGAGAGCCATACTCACAGCAGGACCGAGCCACAGCATGGGGAAGACTTCATCTGAGAAATGTTAAATGCTGTTTTTTTTAAACACATGATGGTCTCAGATGACTGCAATAGCTCTGTTTTTATTGCCGTGTTTCCTCTAAACGGAATGCAGTCTACTATGGTTTCTCTTAACAATAACTTTATTCTTACACTTTTTCTGCCAGGCCAAATTTGTGTTTACGAAGAGTTTTCCTTTCAACACATTAACCAACCAGACATGTATCCACATGTCTGCAGCTCCTCAAGAAGGCACCTTTAGTCTCGACACTCTTTATTCAGCCTATCAGTTTAGATGGAAGCTCTTGTCTTGTTGGCGTGCAGGCCTGCTGTCGCACCATACCATGTTTAAAGTTTGCAATGATTTTTTTAAAAGTTGTCTACAACTTGATCCTGATATTTCATCGGAGGTCTTTACTTCTTCTTGATGCTGTTTGTTTACTTAACGGATTAACAGAGTTAAATATACCAGAGAAGGATTATATTTTTGATTTCTCTCATGAGAGCTCAGTGCTTTTACATTTTATAACATATAAAAATAATAAAATACATATAAAATAAAAATAATGGGGAAACTGGCTCTTTAATAAATAAATTAAAGAAGTCTAAATTGAACAGGCCTGCACATTTTAAATACAGATAAATATAATTCTGTAAATATCTGATTATTAAATTTAATGACTTTTTCAATGTTTTATGTCACTGCCAGGCTATTTGGCTTTACATTTAGTGCCACCTAAATAAACGTAGAATGAATAAACATAGAAGCTACACTTCAATATATATTTGCAAAAACTTCTAATTCCCACTTTGTATATCACATAAAACCCGTGAAATACATGTAAAACTATTAAACATAAAACAAAGAAGCTATCATTTTTAAAATATGAATGTATTTACTTTATTTTTATTCAGCCTACTTACTCATTGGCTGCAAACACTCTGTTGTCACTGTCTTTAAATGAAAAATCGCTTCTCATTCTAAGCTGAGTAGGAGCTCTGTAAGGGCCGGCATCTCCAACGTCTATCTCCTTCTTCATGGATTCCACACCCTAAAGAGTAGACAGAAGTTCACACGAGGAGTTTGGACTCCTAAACGAGAAGTTTCAAAATAAGCATTAGGCTAAGGAACACAATGTGTTGAGTATCTTAACATTGTTCTTTGTTTCGTGGAATGAAAATGAGCATTTAAGGTAATTCTGGTATAAGTTAATGCCTACTGCTTAAATAGATGAAATGTTTAATCAAATTTAACAGCAGCAACTGAGTGCTTAACAAACTGAAAGCTGTAACAACAGACACCAGCTAAAGGTGCAACTTCAGATACTGCATTCTTAAAAGAGGACACTTATTTTCTCCCGACCTGTGAGATGGCCCTGAATGCACCGGTCCGGCCCAGTTTTTCTCCACCCTTAGACACGGATTCAGCAGAGTGCATGGCGGTCCTGGTTGCCTCTTCCACGCCTTCTTTGATCTTTTTCCCAATATCTGTACGCGTCACCTCCTCCAGACCCTCGAGCACCAAAACAAAGGTACAAATAAGAATTCAAATGAATTTAAATTAAAAATTGACAACATGGCGATGGAGGATCACGTCTCACCTCTTTGACAGTATCTGACAGGGAACCAAAGGTCTTCTTAAACACCTCAGATGTCTTCACAGTCTCAGCCTCTATAGATTTCTAATTAAACAAAGAGTTTTTATAGTATTCCGTTAAAAGTAACCAGTTTTAATGCAGATCGGCAGAACAGCAGCCGAGTGGCTTCCCTACATATTTCCTGCGGGCCTGCTGCAGGGCGTCAGACTCTTCGAGCTTCTTGGCCTCTTCTCTGAACTTCTTTATGTTCTCCTTCATTTCCTGGTTCTTACTGAACTCCTGACGGAGATTGTCAACAAACTCGCCAAGAAAACCCTTGCGTCCTGAAGAATGCCGGACCTGAACAGAGAAACAGAAAATTAAACAATACATTCCTGTATGTAAAATAAAAATCGTTAGCTACTGATAATTTCTCTGATCTCACCAACAGTTGTTCCTTTGAAGGTAACTTAAGATATCAGTATTTACCTGCACTGCTGCAGCTGGGCTCCTGTGAAAACTGTAAGCATCTCCTCTCCATGTAACTGAGACCACCGGACATGTGCGCAGCGCCAGGGCATTCCTGCCAATCCGCTGCAATCAATAAAACGAGTGATGGGACAAATTCGTTTATATATATTTGCAGATTTACAACAGATTATAGGGAAAAGCAACAGACAGATTTGAGAGATTTTTGACAACGATTCAACACATCATTCCTGATGAAGACTGAGGAGCTCGTTGTATTATAAATATTTGTGCATTTTGTGGCTACAGCTACAAACTTTTGATGCTTTTTTATGGGTATTTTATATGTTAGGCCAAACACAACAGTCCAGAAGAAAGGAAAATATTAATGCTTTTTTTTAAAAAGGAGTTGTTTTTTCAATATAATAATTAAAGTAAAAATGAACTATTCTGTGAGAATGTGTTTCTTCAGCAAAGTCGGTAAAGGTAGTCGAGAGTTAACGGAAAGGTTGATAATTTATTTATAGGATGATCTTGAAAAAGAAACACTTAAAGAATAAAAACTCCAGACCTGGAGGGCACCGGCCCTCGATGATTGAAGACTATGAGACCACCTTGTTACAAAACATAACCTGCCAGACATTGCATGCAGCACTTCTTTGTGACTCGATTTCAGCATCGAGTGCAGCTCTACTCCATGACTGCAAGTCTGATCCTCATTTACGCTTTTCATGCAGTCTGACTGAGCTCAAACTACTTTGCCTTTGCATATATTTCAGTATGTGGATTTACAAAGCTACTACATACAGCTGTCATTGTAAATGATTGTTCTGTTGAGTGCAGTTCTGCTTTCTGGATTTGTTATAAATATGTTAAATATGCGTTAAATAACATCTCCAAGAATACACTGAAACATTAAAATTTTAAATATTAATAAAATATAATAATATGGCTAATTGTGTTAGAAAACCTTAGTAATCGACTGAGCTTTTGCAGCAACTCTGTTATAAATATCCAACCATTCTTTTCTGCTTTAGTCGATCCATTGTGTAACATTTCTCACAATCTTTTAATTGATTATTACCTGCCTTTGAACCCAGCCTTACAAGGGCAAAGCACGGAAACCATGACCTAGAATAGCTTGTTTTATTCATTTTAGCCGGTAACAGGTGTAAGATCTGCAGTGATCCTGACGCAACAACGAGGCCTTTTAACGGTCGAAACTCCAGCTACAACCTAAAAAAACCTCGTTTTCATCAACGAAGGTGACAAAACTGACTCGAACACGTCGGAGTTTAATTCGTTGTGTCTAAAATGATTGAAGCTATGTTGAAGGGCATGAATAAGGGCTAACCTCGTAACACCGACACACGGACGCCGCCATCTTGACGCTCAGCCAGGAGATGCACGTGCATTGCGATGCGTCGTTGCTGCCAGAAACGACGTTCCATCGGACCAATAAGAGAACGGGAAGCTAAAAGGGGGTGGGGCCAAGTAGCTGTCCGAGTTTAAAGTGAAAATCCAACCAAAAATGAAAACCACATGCTGCTTTATATCTGCACAGAATTAGAACACCAGGATATTATGCTGTAGTATTAAGTTTATTTTGAAAACAAAAGTCTCGGGTAAGATTGTTTAAAAAAACAACAACAAAAAAAAAAGGGATGCAAACATGTTATCTTTAAAATTGTTAATGATTGATCAAAATATTTAATTTGATATACTATTAGTTGGTGTGCAACACCAGCTTTCCTATGCAGCAGCCCTTTTAGTCAATATGGACAGAAATGTTTATTTCTAAAATTACTGATACATAATTTTCTGCTGTAACTGGGCTATAAATGTTAAACCGCTTATGTTCCACTATCTGACAATCAGATATTGAATTATTTGATAGTTGGAATCGATGGTGACGACATATTTAGGTCAAAATTACACACAATTTTTTTTTCAATACCTGCTACAGACAGATGAAAAGCATCAAACCCAAGTTGACCGAATATGTTGGAAACATCATAAAACCACCTAAGAAAATAAGAAAAGTTAGCTATATATTTTGTTTATTTGTTTGTTGTTTTTTATATCCCAGCTTACTGTGACATGATTTGCCAGGTGTTTAGCTAGCATTAAAAACCAAGAAATGCAATATTTTAAGCGTAAAAATCTTGTCCTTTTCTTGCTATAGCAGCCACTGATAGAGGAAAATAAAAAATAAAAAACAGGGGAGTCAAGTCAAAACATGCCTTGTTGTCATTTTATAACTGTTACTATTTTTAATAAATAACAAACAGTACCACAAAGTAATAAAACTGGCATCCAAAAAGATAAAAAGGACTAATATTGTTGTACATTTGTTGATTTTCAGCAAAGGGTGTTATATCCCATAATGACTATGGGGCAGGAAAATCAACTGTCAACAATGATCTGATGATCTAAGTTGAATGCCAAGTTATTAAACATAAGACTTTATTGCAGTAATAGTAGATAGAATAAGATGCTAAACTTGATTTATTAATTTTAAAATGTTAAAAACAATATTTGAGGCCTCTATTTATACAAGGTCCTTTTCTTTTCACTGATAATTTTGACTGAATACTTTATTTATCCCAAAGGAAAATGAAGTACAAATTGTTATATGGATTCAACAAAAAGTGCATGTCATATATAAATCTATTTCTGGAAGAGACTTTTAGTTTGCAAAACAAAATCTTGATACTGTGACATTATCAGAATATTGAACACTATCAAAATACTTGAATTTTTGATATTTTGATGTATGTCATATTTTGTTTTCATTATATGAAAGTACTGTTAACACAATGTGTTTTATCAGCCTGAGCTCTGCAGGGGGTCGACCAAGAGCTCTCTAGAAACGTTTCATTGCAATAAATTACACCCTGATATTTTCAAAGCATACAAACCTCTCAGCAAATTAGATGTATTAGTTACATAATTTTAAACATTTGCAATACATTTCCTATACCTTATACACTGGCCCTAATTCTTAAAATGTTATTTTATGATGCACGATGAACATGATATTTTTCATCCTTAGTCAATAATTAATCACAGCATTACATTCGATGTATTATTAGTGGTTGTGGAGCACCAGCTTTCCTATTCAACAACCTCCATGGTCATTATGGACAACCTTCATAAAATATTTTCAAACCTTTTGTGATAATATGTTGACTAACAGCTTCTTGAATGACACGTCTATCATGGCCCGAGGGATCTGTATCGCTTTAATCTGCACTAAAAAAGTTTGATGAGGGTGGCAGGAACCCTTCCACACAAAACAACTACAAATGTGCTGCCTGCTTTACTGCATATGTCACTTCCCCCGTTTCTTATTTTCAACATCATCATGTGACATTGTTTGGCCACAATTAGTTTAATTACCTCATCGCTATTCATCCTTCACAAAGCCACTGGAGAAAGAAATGTACTTCAATCCAACTGCAGGCAACCGGGAGATCAAGATTTTAAGACACTATGTGCTGGTCCTCATTGGAAATGCAGTCTTCCTTCATCAAAACCCTAGCGCTTTTGTCCACATTGCCACCAAAATCGTCCAAAACTGAAACTTCTTCACTTAAAAACTATTACTAATATTTTATCAATATTCAACACTGAATTGTACTTTTAATAAGTGTCAAAATTGTTCAACCCCAAAAATAGAAATTTGCAAATCAGTTATGGTCTCAAACTAACCTGATCCAAAAAGTTGCAAGTAATACATGCATAATTGCTAACACTAATGCTTAATTGCAAGTAATAAATGCATGATCATCATGAGGGTCTGCTGTAAAGTCAACATGTTTTCGGTGTTCTGATCCAGGAGTCAACGACTCAAATGCAATCTGTTGGGTTCCTTCATACAGGAAGCTGTTTAAGCTGATTTGTTCATTGTGTATTTATGATTTGAATGAAAGAGCCTCGAGACCACAAGTGTTGTGAATTGGTGCTTAATAAATAAACTGAAACATGAATATGGAAATATAAATACAAAAAGTGCATTCGGTTTCACCTACAAATAAACTGACGTAGAACAGAGACAGATCATCCGACCATGCCCTGATTGAGGATAAACCAGATGAGTGTCAGGGATCTGGAGGCATGCTGCTGAAGAGCGCCTCCCCGAGGCAGGAATGCGGCCTGCAGGGACTCCTCCCCTCCCTCTGCAGAGTTGGGATCTCTCCCCCTGTCTTCTTCTTCTTCTTCTTTTTTTTGTTGTTGTTGTTTTGTTGTTTTTTTCCTGCCACCGGTTCTCGCCTTGACAGCCGACACTGGGGCGGACTGTGAGCCCGGATCTCTGCCTGGTTCTTCTGTTTTCCCTCCCGGCGCTCGGAGAGCATCCAGACCCGCGGCTTTCCTCTCATCCTCTCCCGCAGAGACCAGCGCTGGAGAGCGGCCTCGTCTAGAATGGGGAACCGAGACGACGAATACGATTTCTTGTTCAAAGGTAAGTAAATGAGGGAATGCAATAGAATAAACTGAGATGTTTTTTTCCCTCTGGTGATCATTGCTTTCTATGATTATTGCGACACAAGGCTGCAGCCGCTGCTGGGTCTCATCATGCCCGAACAGACCCAGCTGTCTTGTGTGTGTTTGTATGTGTGTGTTTTTATATCCCTCCCGAACTTGTCCCGTCCAGATGCACACAGAGGCCCGCCGGCCTTCACCTGCTCCTCAGGAAGACTCCTCTATCTCGCTGCAGATGCATCCTGGTACCAGAACCAGGTCCAGAATGGCCTCTTTGATCCTCATATCAGCACATTAACATCCCGGGCTTGTAGACGGCCAGAAACACCGTTTGGATGTAACAAAGTATCCTCTGTGGGATGAATAGAGCATCTGCAGGAGGCGAGGACACCCCCCCCAACCCCCCCTTTCCCTTCTCCTCCCCTGCTTGTGTTTGCTCTCCATGCCCGAACCTTAAACCCGTCCGACACACAGGAAGGCCGAGGCGGTTCGAGTGAGGCGGTGTTATCTAGTTTCCTGCACAGAGGAGAACAAAGTTGGGCTCCGTTTCCTCCTGTTGAGGAAGTAGGGAGAACAAACAGGCTCCACCTCTGCTGCTGCTGCATGAGGGCCATCTGCTTCATCAGTCACTCTCATTACTCTGCACCAGCTCCAAACACTGGGGAAAACATCACAACCTGTTTATCAGATAAAGTGATTTTCTATTTGTGTTTTATAGAGGTGATCTCAGTTTCCTATTGTCTCACATTATTTAATGTCCTTTAGTGTCTGGTCAGCAGCTCTCACCAGCTTGCTTGTCCCACATGAAAAAAAAAAGGCTGGAAGGTTAAATTTCAGGCTCATCTGACCAAAGAAATTTCCCCCCCCCCCCTGCGTGGCCTCTTGTACTATTCAAATGACTGTTAGCTTTTTTCTCGCCTCACTTCTGTTAATTTCCAGGTTTGTTGGGTGAAAACTATTAGCAGTGCAATAGACAGATTCTCCCACCCGAGCTGAGGATCTCTGCAGCTCATCCAGAGTTTATCATGGGTCTTTTGACTGCTTTTCCGCTTCACTCTACCCTGGCCCAGTAGTTTGGTGAGAGGTCTTCCTTGGTAGGTTTGCTGTGCTGTGCGCTTTCCATATTAGTTGAAAGTGAACGAGCAAATATTGTCTTATTTAAAACCTTGCCTTAAATTGCTCCACAGATGTATCCCAAAACCAACTTCTATGACTCTATGTTGCCATGGTGTTTTTAGTTCATTAGTAATGTCTAAAAAACTTTGCATAAGCATAAGGACACTGCTTATTTATTGGGTAACTTTGAAAGAAAAATTATCCTCTAGATGATTTTAGGTCTTTAGGAGTAAAGCAGTCTGAATTTATTAGAGCTTTATTTGAATAAAAAAATAAATAAACAGATGTTATTGTTTTTTTACAGGTTTTAAGTGTAAATTAAACTAATTTGTCTTGAGCGGTCACATAACAACCCTTCCATACTTGCAGTGTTTTATAATGTAACAATAACTGATGTCTACCAAGTCAAAATCAAACCAGATCAAATCCTGCATTCAAAAGTCAAGGAAGCTTCTTTTATCTTGGGTGTTTTGTCTTTCCATTTGAAGTTCCCATATTCATAACGCCGTCTTTTGGAAGTCCTTATGACCCACAGTTCACAGCAATTTTTGAACCAACTTCTTTGTGGCAACAGCCCAACACGCACTCTCCTAATCGGATCTTCCTTCTGTTGATAGTTGTGCTGATCGGAGACTCGGGAGTTGGGAAGAGCAACCTGCTCTCCAGATTTACGCGGAACGAGTTCAACCTCGAGAGCAAGAGCACAATCGGAGTGGAGTTTGCCACACGCAGCATCCAGGTGGATGGCAAGACGATAAAGGCTCAGATCTGGGATACGGCAGGACAGGAACGCTATAGAGCCATCACTTCAGCGTAAGTGTGTTCGAGATGGTAAATCTTCCAGTGATTAAGTAGTGTTTATTTATATATATATATATATATATTTATTTTCCTTTTTTAATCATTATTTTTTCCACCATTGCAGTAATAACTGGCGTACAACTGTGAGCACAGACTCATTTAACAAACTGAAATAGTAGATGAACCACAACGAACAGATCAGATGCACTTCTGCAAAAGTTTTTGTTTGAGGTAACACAATAACAAGAAGGAACCACTCCAAGAATGATTCAATAATTGCTCCTGTTGCTGCACAGTTGCTAAACACTACACATTTAAAAATAGGAAGTCAGTCATTGTATAGTAGGTTTGTGATCCAACAGCAGAGACATTTCACCCAGATGGGAGATCTTAAATTCTCACATTGTTTTCAAAAAGTATTGCTACCCAATAAAACTAAACTGAGCTAACTAAAGAAACAGAGCAGATCAATCCTGGAGGAAAGTATGTTAGATCCAGCTGAAAATTTGAATATAAGTTGCCTTCCAGCAGCATATGAAGCCCAAACAACGGCCAGAGCTGAAACGGAAAGGTTTAGATCAAAAACTGAAGGGACGTTGTTTGGCCATAAAGGATTAAAAGACGCCCGTGTAAACATTTTCAGATCTCTCAAAATAAGTTTGATCGGTGTCCAGTCTGGATTTGCTCGGCCACTCCAGTACATGGTTCTAAAAGGAAACAGTCACCCCAGTTTGAGGTCAATCGCATTCTGGAGAAGTTTTCGTCCATCTTTCCCTCTATCCCAGCTAGTCTGTCAGGCTTCTACAAAAACATCCCCACAGAATGAGACTGCCAGAACCACGCTTCACTGGATGGATGACATTGGTCAGGTTTCCTTTAAACAGGATGTCAGAGATTCACACCAAAGAGTTCAAAGTTGTCTCATAAGAACAGAAAACCTAGTTTCTCATGGTGTAAAAATCCTTTGGGTGCCTTTTGGTAAACTCCAAAGGGGATACCATGTTCCTTTTATTCAGGACTGCCTTTGGTCTCGGTGCTCTGCAAGGCTAATTGGCGAATAGCAGCAAAGATGGTTGAGGTTCTGGAAGGTCATGGGAAAAATCTGAGCTATGACCGAGTGAACATCAGATTGTTGGTGACCTTTTTGATTAGATTTCCTGCCATTCTCCAGACAACCCTTTCTCTGAGGTCTACAGCGAATTCCTTTGAGTTCGCGTTTGGTGTTTTTCGCTCTGATGGTCAACTAAGGTTGACTGTAGCAACATCTCAAGGACGATTAGTAAAAATAGTTACACTTTGACCTTCTTGGCAAAGGCTGTGAATACTTACAGTACTTGAATATGATTTACTGTTTTCTTTTAAATTTTTTATACATTTGCAAAACCCTTGTTTTACATTTTCATTATAAGGTGTTTGTTTGTAGATTTCTGAGGAAAGAGGTGTAGCATGACAAGATGCTACACATCCAATAACTTTCTGCAGGCACTGTGTGCTGCTTGTTTTTAACTTCATTTAATTTTTGGTAAATACAGTTTTTTTAATGGTTATGTTAAAAAATAATATCCATTTATTTATTTTTGAAACAAACTTCCAGTCTTTGGAGAGTCAATTGCGGGGCAACACAAATTCATACCTTAGGACAATTTAAAGCCTACTTAACATAGCACTTATGTTTTTGGACTCTAGGAAGGAGCCAGAGTATCCAGTAATAAGCCACACTTTCACAGGGAGAACTTGCAATTTCAACAGAGATGTCCTGGTACAATGTGTTCCACTTCTGATACAATACCAATATTGCAGTTTTTGACCCGATACGATATTGCCATGAATCATACATACTTACATATAGCTTTTGTTGTGCAAAAATGAGCACTTTTGTAGTGCTCACTGGGCTCTGTATACTAGATGAAAGCTGCTGGAAGTGTTGGAGTGCCAATATCAATATCTGATTGGGACATTCGTTAAATTCAATGCAGAAACATCCCAGTCTGGGATTTTAACTCGGAACCTTCTTGCTGCAAGGCAACAGGGCTACCAACCAAACCACTGTGCAGCTCTACTGACTGTGCCACTAAAAGCTTTGTTACTGACTTGAAGAAAGAGGAGAAAAAAGAGTTGGGAAAAATGTATCCAATAGCTTGACATGTGGCAAAGCTCTGGACTGGTTCATCTGAGACACCCCTATTAACATAATCTGGCGTGTCTTTGGTCATGTTACAGATACTACAGAGGAGCAGTGGGAGCCCTGCTAGTGTATGACATTGCTAAACACCTGACCTACGAGAACGTGGAGCGCTGGCTGAAGGAGCTGAGAGACCACGCCGACAACAACATCGTCATAATGCTGGTCGGCAACAAAAGCGACCTGCGCCACCTCAGGGCCGTTCCCACAGACGAAGCGCGGGCCTTTGCAGGTACCTAAACTTATCTCGGCGTGAAAGGACGCTGCTTATTTCACAGAGGGGTTGAAGTGGTAAAACCTTTTGTTTGTGTGTGAACCTGCAGAGAAGAACAACCTGTCATTCATAGAAACCTCCGCCTTGGACTCAACGAATGTCGAAGAAGCCTTCAAAAATATTCTCACAGGTATTTTATAAGACGCCACACTATGAACACAGTAAAAACCAGAATGGAAGTGATAAACAGGTATGTTTCATTAGTGGATCTATTTTAAGTTCAGTTAGTTTTAAAAGTTTTAGCTCCTGAAAGATTAATTGACTATAATTATAGGCTTTCCTCTAGTCCTAGGCAAACTACAAGAGCTCCTAAACCCATAGTTCCTTATTTAGAAAATCATTTTAAAACATTTCTATGAACACATTTGCAGTATAAAGACAACTTTAGAAATATCAAACTAAGTAAATCACCTTTCAGAATAAAACCCTGTTCATTTGTATCTCGTACAATCCTCTCTGTGGACACTAAAGCATCGCAGCTTTAGTCAGTGTTTTTGCACCGATGTATTTTCCAAACATTACTACAGTAATCACCCTTTAAATAGAGAGAATAAAAAAACAAATTCGTATTTTTCTGACTAACATTTTTGGCTTCCTGTTTTTATTCCAAGAACATTTAAATACAATAAAAACTCAACAAACTCAGACTGTTCTAGTTCTTGTTTTTAGTACTGACTTAAGTAGTTACTGTTAAAAACAGTCACCGTTAACATGTCGGATACTCCCATTCTTGGTGTGCCTTATTTTATACCCTTGTCTCATATATGGCTCTGATGTCCAAATGTATTTAGACTCTGTGTGGACAAACAGTAGGTCGTCAGCAGGATTAATACGACCCCTTAATTAAGTTTTAGACCAGTGGAGGATTTTATTTTTAACCCCTGGAGCAAACACAGATCTGTATTCATATCAAACATGAGATTACGTTAAACAGGGTGATTTGATTTGATTTTGGGGTAGAAACATACAACCAGCTAGACATAACTACATAACAATCTTTACAGATACTTATTTGTAAAAAAATGTTGAAAAGAACGAATCCCATTTCTTCCATTTTAACAATAGTCACTACTTTGTTTGTATGCAACATAGAATCCTGGTAAAATGCATTAAGGTTTGTGGCTGTATGTTGAAAAAGTGTGTATTTGTCCAGAGTAAGAATATATTTACATATGTCTTATTCAAATTAAAGCGTTGTTGGAAAACAGTTTTTTAAGGTCTAATCTTATTTTTTTTAGTAATCCAATATGCAAGTGAGTCAGAAAATCCAAAGAAATCCTCAAGAAGGCTTGTATTTTTTCACACCACTGCACGTTCACAAGGGTCTGGCTTCTTTGGAAAGACGTTTTTCAGTATCCCTTGTATATTGATGTAACTCAAATAAGCTTGTCAAAATGTTTTCCACCCTATAACTCATTAACTTCAGAGTTCAGCTTTTCATCCACTGTAGGAAGCTGACTTTTACACTGTTCATCTGCCACTTCCTCTTACTCAGTTAATTTCCCCTTCCAGTCTAGCTATGTAGTATTTTAGGCATTGTGTGGTTAGGTGTGAAAAGAACATGATCATTCATCTGAAGAAGAAAAAAAAATAGCTGCTTTGTATCTTTTCAAAACACAGAGATATACCGGATTGTATCGCAGAAGCAGATTGCTGAGCGATCTGCCCATGATGAGTCCCCAGGAAACAACGTGGTGGACATCAGCGTGCCTCCAACCATGGACGGACAGAGGGGGAGCAAGCTGCAGTGCTGTCAGAACCTGTAACCCCCACCCCCGCCCCGCCAGGAAACCACCCCGCCTCACCTGGTCTGATTAATAAATGAAATCCTCTATTATCCATGTGCTCTCAGTTACGCCAGTTGCAACAAGCCGGAACCTGCAACTTTTCGAATCAAGTGTAGTCAGTTCACTTATACCACAAAACTGATCAGTCCCAGATAGACAAGTTTTGATTTCAAGTAGTAATCTGACCCAGGTATGGTCAAACCATTGTGGAACAAACACAGGACTGAAGGTACATCCCGAGCAGCTGCCAGCTAGCTAACATGATAGCGTAGTAGAATAGTCTATATTACTATTCATCTGTTTGGTAGACTGTTCTTGGCCTGAAGGCCTGAAATCGGGCCCGTTTCAGAGGAACCCGCAGTCCTGTCTTTGGGCCGTTCTGCTTCAGTCATCTCAAAAGTGGTTGTGACGCTGCTGACGCTTATTTGTTTTGTGTTGTGTAAAATATGTTTGTTTCATTAGCTTGTCTGCTCACATATATTATATTAAGGCCATGGAATTAAATTTTACAATATTATTTTGCTGTCATTTGATTTTTTTTTTTTGTTGAAAAAAGGTTATAAAGAAGTCTGCTGAACAAGAAGAAATTTAAGTAGGAGCCAAATCTTTGTATAAGGACTTAAAACAAGGTCAACCTCATTTACACACTTTATTTGATTTTTAAATTTATTTTTGGTTCAATTTCCCTCTCAAACTTATTTAAATAGTCTTGAGAAGCATAACGAAGAAAAAGACAGATTTCACGTTGCTTCTATTCAGGTCCAATTAGAAAGAAAAAGCCTAAACATGGAATAATCCACCGAAAATATCCATGGTACTAAGATTTACTGTTGCCCAGTAAATGAAAAAGTTCACTTTCACTCACACATAGCTATGTTCAAGTAGATTTGAATATTTGAATGGTACAGGGCATCAGAGACGAGATGTTTTAGAGGTTTCTTTAAAGAGATATTTCTTATTTTCTGAACAACTCTGTATAGTAACATTGCACAGAAAAATTATATAAACAAGCTTTCAAGGAGGAGAACAGGAAATTTCCTCCTCAAACTCCCAAATTGACTGATTAAAGGGTATCAATAGAGCATGTTGTTGGGACCTCTGGTAAAGAACGGTGTAAAAATGCCTTCAGGTTATCTTTCATTGAGAGTACAAACTGTGATATAATGCATACATTCAGTGGGGAACAGATTCTATGTTGCATCTGGTAAAGCATTTCTTTACCGATTGTTTTGTACTATGAAATGTCAAAATCATCAGTAACTTCTGAGTTTATGTTAAACTCTGACATTTGTTTCACTCAAAATCTAGCATCAGAAAGCACTGATGATGTTAAGCTCTTTAACAAACACCATGGTTCATCAATACAAGGTACATTTCTTCTGTTTTGTTTCAAGTCCCAGTAGAGCTTAGCTTGCTGTTATGTTTGTGATGGTAGAAAAAGGAGTTCTTCGTAAGTGAGCTTTATTTACTGCCCGGTTCATCAAATTGCTAACAGCAATAGACTTTAGTCATAATATGTTCATAGAAATTAGACGAATAAAATATATATTTTTTTAAATCTCATGACACTAATAATATTGTCACCATTATTATTCACTAATACTATATATATATATATATATATGAATAAATGTGTAAAGTTCAGATTTTTTCCCCGTTTTTAGTGATACTGCAACGCTTATTACACATCTCTACCAGCAGTGCTGTCTGCATCCTGTACGACTAATAAGGTTATGCATCCAAAAGTAGCATAAGTACGCAAATCCCAGCTCAGATTTTGTAGGAGTCCCTCATGTTTTATTGCACAATAACCCAACTTTCCAGGGGGATGAAGCAGGAAGACTACAGTAACACAAAATTGACATCTCAAAGCACATTTCTCTGTTGCATTTAGACGAGCCCAAGCATTCAATCTCACCAATGGGAACACTGTTATTGTGATTTCTTTTTTTTAGACTATCTCTTGTGGTTTCTCACACGTTAGCGCACATCTTTCCTCTACAGCTTGGTTCATGATTGATGCATTTACACGGGTAGTGAGGCCATTTCCTAATGCGCTTTTATCACGATAAAAGAGACATCCAATTAGAATGTAAACACTTTTCATGCCTTCAACACTTTTTCAAGGGTAAACTTAGTGTCATTTCAAATATTACAATTCCCAGTATACCCCCCCACCCCTCCCTTGACATGTGTAACTCCTCCAATGCGCCGCCCTTTACTGACATAAGAGGAACATGGTTTATTTCTCCCTTAAGATAAAGCAATGTAAAAGCTGTACCTGGAAAATGAAAAGCTTTAGGTTAAAGACAGGGACAGCGGTAGAGGTGACCGTCGTCCTCTACTTCTCAAACAAACATACAAACAAACAAAAAAGGATTATTCACAGCTAGACTTTTTCAATCTTTTCTTAGGATCCTATCCTTTTGCAGAACTACTGTTCGTCCACGGTTCAAAACCAGCTAAATACATTGTGCAGGGGCATTATAGGGGCATTATAGGTAGTGAATATGTCTCTTATTATACTTTAGTAGCATGCTGAATCAGTTATATCCTGCTACATTAGCTTGTGTCTTAGTATTTTATAAGTCTCTGCCACAAACGTCAGGTTAGTTAGTTCATTCAATTTGTGTGTCAGGTCGTTCACGTCCCACCACTGGTGAAGACGTTTATATCTAGTATGACTCTGAAACGAGTTCCTCCCAAATCAGTTTTTGTGGCAGCCAATAACGTTGTAGTTTTTTCCTTTTTTTTTAAATCAAGTGCCTTAAGAAAGAAATACAGAGAAAGCCGCTCTTTCCCTTTAGGATCGTCCATATGAAGTGCAAAAGTTCAGTATTACTATGTTTAATCTTGTTTTTTAGAGAGTGCTTGGACTTGATTTGCATTTGCTCCAACCCCCGGCACCGCTCGGCACTCATACGATGGTCTCGTCAGTCATTTTCTTGGTCGTCTTGGTCGGCACCGAGCGCTGAGTGGTATGCGCCCCCTTCATGTCGGGCATGAGCAGGCGAACTTTCTGATTGGTCCTCCTCCACTCAGAGTACAACTGACAGTGATATCGAAAAGACACCTGGGGTTGCGTGAAAAAGAAGAAGGCACAACAAACATTGAGAGGCGATTAAACGAGGAGTCAATAACATGACACAAACATATTTGAGTCACAGAATGATGGATCAATTTGCAAAGTGAATTCATAATTATGTTTCTATTTATTGCTTTTATAAATTCACAATGGAGCCTTTTCTTTGCTAAAACGCGGTTAAGATGATGTGAAGGGGAAACTCGGCTTGTGATCCCAGCAAAGCTATGCGTCTCTGTTCAGGCATGTAGATTATCAGAAGCTTCAGCCAGATGACTAATGAATAACAACTGCCGTATAAAGTCTATCTGTCTGTCCTCCCCCAATCGTGATTTAGAGTTGCCTAAAGAGAAAACTAAACTGCACAACAAACTGCAATGTATTCTGTTGGGATTTTAAGTTAAATCTAAACCATTGTATAAACATGCATGTAGACCCTTTTACTTTAATAATCCTAAATAAAATCCAGTACAACCAGCTGCCTTCAGACCAGTTAATTAGTAAACACAGTTTACCGGTGTGTAGTTTTATTTTATCAATATAAATGCCATGAAAATTGAATAGGTTTAATAAATATCTAAGGCAGCAATGTTCAATCCATCATCGGAAAATGAAAAAAAGAACGGGGCAATGCAACTTCAAGACACGGCTGTAAATCTAACTTAAAAAGCTGTGCAAGGACAGCGAGAATCAGAGATGCAACAAGGAGGCCTTAATAACTTTGAAAAAGCAGCAGAGATCCACAAAACGATTGGAAAATCTGTTCACATGCCAACTATTAGTCAAGCTACACACAACTCCGGCCCACTTGGAGGACTGATAAGAAAAAAGCAATTTTTGCAATAAAACTCTACAAAACACAAGAAAAACTTTGCTGAAACAATGTTCTCAGGCCAGATGAGATAAGTACTGAATTATATGACCTGTATATAAAACTCCACATGAGGCAGAAAAGTAAAAACTCCATCACCGATCTTAAATATGGTGTTGGCAGCATCATGCTGTGGTGAAGGTTTTCTTCAGCAAAGAAAAGAAATCTGGTCATAAAAGAGGTTAACAGTCCAGCCGGTTATTACGGAGGGTTTTAGAAATAGGGACATGCACATTACCAACGGCCCAGAAAACACTCAGAACTAAACCCCAAGTATAAGTCCGTAGCAAAACTATTATTTGGAGATACTTTCCATCCAATCTGAGCCTGAGCCATCCCACAAACAAGAATGGGCAAAGCTTTGATTCCATAATTTAAAAAAACTGAATAGAGAAATACCTGAAAATACTTAATTCAGCCAAAATTTGACTCTACAAATGTAACAAATGTAAGAAACCATGCAGATTTATCACTCTGCCTTACATTTAGGTGCTGCACAAACTATTGCGACTAAATCATCGTCATTGCAATATCAGTGAGCACAATATTCCTATTGCAAAGGACTGAAGGGCATAAATTGATTGTATAATGTATTTTAGGAATAGTGAAGTTGCATTTTCCGTGCTGTTGCAATATTTATTGTCACAGCAATAAACTCAATATCTTAATGTTCACACTGATTAGGAAGATTAGAAAAATAAAAAAATAATTGAAGTGATCGTCGCAGTTAATATTTTCCAATCTTATCTCCTATTCAAGATTTTCTAGTATTGTGCATCCCTACTGACTATTTTGCGTGACTTTATCACATAAATCCCAATGAAATAAAATTAAGTTTTAGGTTATAATGTGAAAAATATAGGGTTTTGAAATTTTTTACAAGGTATAGAATCGAAATGTCGGCTTTACATGGTCATTCTGCAGATTCATTTTGTAGCACCATAGTTACCAGTGTCCAGAGGATGTAGATGGTGAAGAGGGCGATGGTTAGGGCAATGAGTCCAACGGCCTCGAGTCTGCTTTTCAGCTGCAGATGGTCCTGGGCTCCCCTGAGACACAGCCACCCGGAGATGGCTGCCAGGGGAGTGATGAGCAGGAAGCAGGCCATGTCGCACAGCAATGTGCGCTTCTCACTGCGAGGACCAGGGTCCTTCAGCCACTGAACGGCAAAATCAAGAGGTCAGGGTTTAAAGAATAAAGGAAAAATCTGAAGGAAAATACAGACGTCTGACTTAACTGAATAATCATTTGGCCTAATCTCAACAAACTCACAGCTATTTATTAAAATGCATAACAAATGAGACCACCTTGCTGTACACAAGAACATACAAGGTGTCAAATAAATCCATCACTGCAGCGGAGCAGGCGCACAGTACCTGCGTCAGTGGCTGCGGTCTCCGTTCAATGGTGAACTCTGTGTGACAAAGTTCACAGTAGCTGGTGTTGGAGGATGACAGCCACTTTTCTAGACAGCTCTTGTGCACCTTTCCCAGCGTACCAGTGCAGTCGCAGGGTGAGAGGAGAGTCTCCCCTCCAGCTCCCTCATGACAAATCCGACACATCCCCACATCACTGAGCATGGACGCAGGACAGATTCAAAGAGGAGAAAAACAAAAACAACAACATGAGCCATGTTTTACCAACAGGACACACTCTGGAGTCACATGTAAGTGTTATCCTTACCTCTGCAAGCTAACAGCTTTGACAACAGTGGAGAGTGGGCGGCCATCTTTAGCTGTAACCTTGGCAACATACTGTGCCTGTGTAGTAGAATCAGACTCTTCTGAATCCTTAGAGGCATCAGTCTCAGTGTTCCCAGAATAATCACAGAGGGAGCCAGGGAGCTGGCAGCACCCTGACGAAGACATGGTTCATCTGTGGTCGAAAGTGATGGAAACACTGGCAGAGGCAGGCGGCGGCTTCGAATGGAGAACTAATCCCAAACTATATTTCAAAGATGCAAAGCCCCGATCTTCTGTGATCCACCTACAGAGCGAATTCCCAGGATATTAATATTCAAAGCAAATGCCACGTTATGTGAAAAATATCAAAAACCAAAACAGAGATGCTCCGTCTATGCAATCGTTTGCAAAAACCTTTGACTTACAGTAACACTGTCTTAGATTCAATCATTTTACAACTTAATATTTTTCTAAAACAATTATTAGATAATTAAGTTTGTATCTAACGTCAACTGTCTCTAACGCACGCTGTATCTAAATTTCAAATACAGTTAGGCCCAAAATTATTCATAGCCCTGGAAAATGAAAAAATAAAACAATTTCCACTACGCTAATTAATTTGTGTCTTACTAAAAAAAAAAAGAAAGAAATATCTTTTATAAAGATAATTATTTTTTAATTTGATAACAAATATTTTATCATTATGTAGCAAAATATTTACAAGCATTACAAAAACCGAGCACTGCTGACTAGCTTTTGGTTTGTTTTCACCGTTATTTTGATGATTCAGTCTTCCAACACAGCAGCACCCAAACACAACACCTCTGAATCAAATGAATGACTCTTTACGAGGCTTGAGCTGATTAATGCTGATGAGGGAATCCATTATATTCTGACACTTTGACTATATCCAAAAGTCACAGGATAGTAGAGACTGGACTTGGGGAAATCGCTGCTCTTCGACTACCTCAACTTATTCCCTATCAGGTTTACGTCCGGACTTTGGCTGGGCTAGACGTTAAAATAACTTCCAGCCACAGGATTATTTTAAATCTAAATCAGTCAGGGTTTGAATAATTTCCAGCATACCAGTGGATGTTAAAAATTACACATACAGCACTAAAGTTTAGTTGGGCACCCATTAGAAATTTGCAAAGAAATTGAACAGTTTTGTAGCCATCAGCATGTTTAAAGCATCATCTCACCTTGAAATTAGAGCCCTTCTCTTAATCACAATTTGTAAAACCTATTTAAACTTTATGGTTTCAATGCATAGCCTTAACGCATGGTGCACAGTTTTCCCAAAAATAAAAATGATCAGCAGTAATTTTTTTAAATCTACCAGCAAAACAATATGCATTCACAAATACCTGGTAAACCGTAGATGTCATGGTCTGAAGATCTCTTCAGCTTGTGTTCCCTTGTGTTTCTCGCACACTCATGTTTGAAGGAATTATGCATAAACATATTCTTATTTTCTCTAAAATCAACACCTTTATCAGCTTCCATTGTCCCATACAAAAGCAATTGCTCATGATTTCTTCCAACAGTAAGTTGGGCAATTATGATCTTGGCAGTAAGATGCATTTGTATAATTCCTATCTGAAGTGTAAAGTCTTTAAGGTAATCAATACAACAAATATCAAAGAAATTCCTGTGCATGTGGGACAAATATTTTTTTTTATTAGGAGTCTACAGGCTACAGTAAAAATTAAAAGAAACCAACCTGTTCAACCAACTGAGCAATCTGCCTTTAAATGCTATAGAGAATACCTGACAGGGTAGTCAGAGTATTGTTTTTTCCACGTAGAGCCTGAGGCGATAACTTGAGCTGTTAACATTGCATTATTAACCAGCTTTAAGACTTGAACAAGTAAACGAGAGACTATAATAAACGCTGGAACTACATAGGATTACAGGTTTTGCCTCAAATCAACGCGATATACTGGAACAACAAAAACGCCTTTTGTTTGACCAATACACTAAAAGCTAATAAAGACAAACAGGAGCGGTCAGTGTCTATATTTCGAGGCTTTCTGAGGCGATTGGCTGTTATAAATAACACACCCATCATTAATTATGCTCAACTGACAGTAGCTCTGCTGTGTAACGACCGAGAAGAAAAACACGTGAATATGCGATAAAAACAGACGCTTTGCGTGGTTAGGCGCATAAAAACAGAGCAGAAAGGTTCTGAAACCATCAAAACATGTATGTTATTCAGGCGGAAAATGTGAGCGTACTCACCAAGACGGCCTGTCTTTTCTTCGCTCGGCCTCGAGCTAACTGGACGTACCTAGCTACTACAACAACAGCTGGCGATACGAGCGGACACAGACGACGACCATACGCGCTGTATCCTCCCCATGACCGGTGGTTTGGGTCGCTCGGTTCGAAAATGTCGCACAAAAATCCACCCGTTTCCACCGGAATCGCTACACACAGCTAACGGGAGCTAGCTGGCTAGCAATGGGCAAGCCTCGGCGTCCCTCAGCTGTGCACTGGTCATGTGACCACTGTGGTGCCTTCAAATTCATCTGGGATGTCGGAAATATGGGTATAGTAAACTGAGTAAATAAGACGTCACATAAATAAATGAATGAAGAAGCAAATATTCATAAGGGCATGGCAAAAAAGGTCAAAATAGATCCTGATGTTGTTAACTGTATTTTACTTTAATGGGTGGTTTTAACCTAAATTGTCCAATGTTTTAACAAAAAGTCCAGATGTATTTGAAATGACCACCGGGTGAAGTTAGTGAGCCGCAGCAAACATGATTTACCTGCAGAACTACAGTTAAAGGCTTTTGGTTCACCTAGAAAGACATTTCATCGCAAAACCAGTAGGTGGAAGCAATTAGTCAAGTTACGTTAGAGAACAGAGACGGTTAGGGTTAATTGTGTCTTTGAATTAAAGAAGAAAACAAAACACACACATATTTAAAAATATTTTAAGAAACTCCCTTTTCAGTTTTTATTCTGTTTTATTAGTCTGAGTTAAGATTCCATACTTAAAAGCATGCCAATCCTGTCATGATTAACAGAAACAAAATGCTTAAAACAGTTGTCTGTTTCCATTCAAATGTGTTTCAAGTAATTAAGTGTGTAACTCAAATAGATACTCTTCAACAATATTTTAATTTACTAAACTCTCACAGAAAGTAAAAATAGATGGAGGCAAATATATTATCACAGTAAACTAACTTAATAAGTGTAAGGCTTTTAAAGGACTTTTAAAGACCCAAAGTTATAATTATTTACAAGGCACCTTCAGGGGCCCTTTAGAAGACTTATGCAAATACAACTTGAAGGTACTAAGATATATTCCGTTCATTTTAGAGCAGCTGTCTTCAAAAAGGTTGTATATGACGGTACCTATTTTTATCACAGTGCTATATTTGTCCCTTTTGGTTTCTTTGAACCCAAACACAGAAGACGTTTGTTTGAGGTAAGTTTGATCTCTGCACACAATGAACGTGAAAAAAGGAAGAACAGGTATTATTTTTGGGATACGTGAATGCCTCTCAGGGCATGCCTGTCATTAGTTAAAACTCACCTATCTATTGAGTCAAAGTCCAACACGTATCATGAGATGCTGCATTTCCACATTCGTGGGACATCATGGGACAAGTTTTAGTGGACTTTAACTGAGACCACCAGAGAAATGCAAATCATTAACACAGCACAGTCTGGATATTGTAAGGGTAAACCAGGACCTGAACTCTTAGAGATCCAACTATAACTGTATATGAAAAGCTTATTAAACAACATTTCTGATAGTGTATTTGTTTTTTTATTTATCTAACCCTATTATTTGCTATAACCTATTTTTAATCTACTATTTTAATGTTAATGTGATGTCATTTAAACATGTTTAACATGTAAATTATCACCCCACCTTTTTTGTGGCAATTAAGGCATCAAACATAACCTGAATAAATTGAATTTTGCATTTCATTTCCTAAATGACGTGGCCCTAAGTTTTCCCAACAGGCAAGTGTCAGATGTTTTTTTTTGTTAAACGTCATTTTAGTGTTTGAGTGGTTTATCCTCTCACACGGATGCCATTTTTGCAGAATTTCGTTAAATCGTAAACTCTGACCCCTAACTAAGACAAGCGAGACCAGCAGGGCCGAGGATGTTTTTCTGGTGTTCTTCCATGACCTGTTGAATGTGACCTTGATGCACTCTTTGGATAGTTATATCGGGCTTTCAACTCCTGCCAAGGATGGCAACTGTTCAATTTTTTTTCCCATATATAGAGAATAGCATTCACAACTGAACTTAAAATGCTCGGAAATGGCTTTGTAACCTTTTTCAGATTGTTAGATGTCAATGTCTTTCGGGAATGTTTTTTAGCACATGACATGATGTGTTGCTTTATGACATAGTTAAGTTTTCTTCTTTATTTAAAATAGATAGCAAAGGAACAGGCCTGGGTGTGGCTGGAGGAAAACAAAACAATAAATTAGGGTGTATTATGGTTAATTCCTGGTTTAATTGAGAACACAAGTTCTTTTGAGTGTCAAAAAAAGCAAAGGCATAAGAAATCCGCAACATATATTTATTCTGAAGAGAGAACCGTGTAGTGAGTAGAAGCCAAAGACAGACAATTTGCACAAGTTATTCAAAGCATTTGGCTTTCAATAACAGCTTAATTCAGGTGCTCCAGCTCCAGCTCGTGACCTTTTAAGCTTCGCTCTTGTGAGGCAGTAATCAAGTTTCTTTCATTATCTGATCGGTTGCCCTTAAAGTCGTTTGTACTGTCAATCTCATGACAGAAAAATGTACTCGCATATATATTTATCAAAATAACTTAAAATTTCTGTTTATTGTCCCCTTCACTGACTTACTAATGGGATATAAAAGACAATCCTTTGTTGTCACAACAACAAGGACCATTTTTTAAATTGAATTGATTTATCATCTCAGTTTTTAAATGCATATGACAAAGGTCTTAACTGTATACACTAGAATAGTCAGTTTTGAGGTGTATGTGTCGATCACAGTGCTTGGACAGTTCTGGACCCTGGGTGTATTGATTTTAAAGACTAAACTAGTCCCTTAGTGGAAAACTACCAAACAAAACGGACAGGTTTTGGAATTTAAAAAGATCAAATTGCGTTTCGTTTATAAACCACAGTGTTAAAAATGTATTACTGTTTCATGTAGTCACTTCCCTAGTTTAGACATCATCGTCATTGAAAATACTTCTGGTTGGGCCCTGTTGAGATAACATAAAACTTTTTATCAACTTTATTTTTCTGAGTATATCAGCAATATTTTAAATCATCTGCTTGAAAATATAAATGCACTACATACATTATTTATAAAAAGCTATTTAGATGCTTAATGTTTATAAAATTTTGGATTTTCCAGCACCTGTTTCAAGATAAATCAATTTTTTTTTAAAGAATCCGATTTCACGTTCTTTTTTTAAAGTTCGATGTAGGACAGTTTTATTCATTGCAGTGTAACCACATTCATTGATGTGAGAGGCACCGACCCCTGTGATTTCACTACTCTGTTGCGTCACACGATTCGGCTCATAGAGGATATTAAATTATTGGCACTGATGGAACAAATAGGAACAGTGAAGATTTGCACATGAGTTTAACTTGACAGGCAGTCATATGAAAATTTACATAACTCTGATTACAAAAAATTAGCTTGAAGTCTGAGTAATGACATAAATCATAATTTTTTCAAGCAGTGAATGTTACCAAATACCTCGCACAGCAGTTGGAGACATGATATCCCAAAAAAAACTTATATATGTGAAATTACTCTGTGGCTCAGTACATCTAGAGCTGTACAATGTGCAAATGTCCTCTACATTTGCACATTGTACTAATACAATGTATATTTTTGAGTAAATGAGGTAAGGAAATGTAAATTCATTGGTGTAAAGTCAATCATTGAGTTTAACTCAGCCTAAAAATAAAAAAGAAGACTTTGTGTACAATATAAATATTGTTAAAGGCACAATGAAAAAATACATAAAGATTTTCAAATGCAAAACTGTTCTATCAACGATATGATAAGATTAGGATGGGATACAGGAAAATTAAATCTGCAGTAACCAGATTAACCCAATCTAATAAACCAACTACACTTACACACTGGAACATGGTTCAGGGTAGGGTTGTGGATATCATGACATTTTCTTGTCATGATTCTTCACATGAATTAAGATACATTATAATTCAGGTTTGATAACTGATTGAATACAGCTACTGTGTGCTTTAGTGATAGAAATCACACTTTTTTATGTAAACAGTGTCTTAAAGACGTCTGTTTTAAATTGGAATGTTTTCAAGAGCAATACTTGTTCATCATTTCTTTTTTCATTGTCATAGTAATAGCACATCATAACATGGTAAAATGTTAAATCAATATCTCGCCCCCACAGTTCTGGATATACATAAAGACAAAACAGCTGCCGTATTATAGTTGGGAAGTCTCCTTTTTTGGTTTAGTGTTATGTGAAGATACCATAAAAAAACATTCCATTTGTGCGATTTTTGTGACATATGCATATTTTTCCTGATCTTTCCACCACCATGTTTGGTTGGTGTGCTTGGTGTGAGTTTGGCCCAAAACACGGAGTTGTATTTGTAGGCAAAAAACAAAAAGTTCAATGTTGTTTTTCTTTTAATTGAAGTATCTTTTTTTGCATCTTTGCCATGTCCTCTTCATGGTTTATGGTAAGTCTTAAACACAAACTATTCATACATGTCTTTTTTTATTGAATGCAATTTCCTGAGGGTAGGACATTGCAAGGTTAACATTTACTGAACTGTGCTTACTAACTTAAATATGTTATTGTGGTGAATTTTTGAAACTCAGTTAAGTAGATTCAAAACTTTACATTATTAATCCCAAAGGGATAGTGAATGTTGTTGCAAGTCCTATAATTCAAGGTTTTTCCGAGTTCTGAGTGTTAGTAGCTATAGGCAGGGTGGATTCCTTGTAGCAGTTTGTGTTACAGCACAACCTGAAGAAGCCTACAACAGAAGACGCTATGCTGTAAAGCAGTCTTATGAATAGGAAGATCAGGGTTGTCCCTATTTTTTTTAATGTATAAGTTATAAGCAGCATTTTGTAAGTTATCACTTATGGACCTTAATTTCCTCAAGAAGTGAAGTTTGCTCTGTTCCCTCTTTTGTAGTGTCACAGTTGCTTGTCCAGTTTAGTCTGTTGTTCAGGTGAAATCTAAGTTAATTATACTCCCTCAACAACCTCCACTTCCTGTCCCTTGATGCAAGTGGTGTTCGACCTAAACCTATATCTTTAACAAATCAGGAGTTATCTCCTTTGTTTCGTTCACATTTAAGATAAGGTGGCTGCTCCCACACCACAGTTCCACTCTGTGTTCTGTTTGTTACGAATGCGATCTTCTGTGTATTTCTGCAAACCACATTTTTTCAAAAATAAGTAAATATTTCTATGCATGTGCAGTTAAAAAAATCTCTAGTGTGATTAGTTTTCATTGCAGCTCATAATTTTCTCTTCTTCTTTTTGCCCTTTTGTGTTAAACTCTTTGCAGTTCCCCTGAATTTGCCAAGACAATGTTCAGGTTTTTCTATCTAATATTTTTAATTCTAACTGTTTCCCAATGGCAGGTGGGGTTTTATTACATGTGACGTATTTCATGCAATTTGGATAACTCTAAAAATGTTTGTATGTATGTTATATTTAGTCATTGTTTTAAAACCTAACATCCTCAACAGCTCTATTAAAGAAATATGAATGTACTCTCAACAAGCTCTTCAAAATTTTTTTTTTTGAGGAAACAAGGCAAGTTAATGAAAATTCATCCCATCTAAAAGGTAATCATTGTACGCCTGTGTATGACAGGACTTGATTTTAGGAGGGAATGTGCAATTTTAAATATACTAAGTAAAAAAAAAAAAAATGGGCTATTTTCTTCATCCATCCATTTTCCAACCCGCATACCCTCACCTCCAAAAACAGATGTGGGAGAAAGCCGGACTAACCAGAGAGAATCCATGCATGCACCAGAAGAGCATGCAAACTCATTGCAGAAAGACCCCAATTGATTTTCCTCATAAGTATATATTGATTTGAAATTTTATATATATATATATATATATATACATATTTTTTTTTTTTGTCTATCCTCTTCAATCCTAGCAAAACACGCGTCCGTTTATGTGACAGAGCAAAGCAGCCGCAGCCGCGTTAGGCTGATGAGCTTTGAAGGCCTATCCAAACAATCCAATCTTAGCCCTGATTCATTCAACCGTGAGCATGTGAACGCTGCGTGATCAGCGTCGACGTTGCGTGACGTCGGCGTCCGTTCTGACCAATCGCAGCGTCTGTTTCCAGCCTGCGGAGGAACAGTAAATACTAGCAGCTCTGCCTCTTGTAACCTTTGCTGCAGCGATAAAAGCAAAGCAGACAGTCGAGTCAGACCCGCGAACGCGCTTCATAGTCGCTTGTTAACAGCTTGGTGAGCTCCAAGACATTTTAGCAGTTTTTTTCCCCCCCACCTCCTGTATCCAAGGGAAACCGGAGCCAGCCGAGGTACGGACGGACAGACGGGAGACGAGTCGGGCCGCCGCAGCGTGAATCACCGCAGACTCGGCCCCTTCGCTGCTGTTTTTCTTTTTAACCCGCTCAATCCCCCCCACGGACACAGAAAGCGATAGCAGGAGGAGAGGGACAAGGACTGACACGGCGTTGGCCTCCCTGCAGCAGCCCGAGGCGCGCTGCTAGGCGGAGCATGCTAAAGGATGACCCAAAGGGACACGCTGTATCATCTGTTCGCCGGAGGGTAAGCCCAACAAGCTAACATGGTAGAGTTAACTGCGGTCAGGGTTGGTTGTACGGGGGATTCAAAGGTGACACGAGGCGCGTTAATATCACGCAGAACACGACAGTTGCGTGAAGGAGCGCACGTTCGTCGTGCTGGTGTCAAAACTTCCGGTTTGTTTCCGACCTCTGTCAGTCCCGTCCCACATTAGATAAGATTTATCTGTCGTCAAGATGATCACCATGAAGCGCTGCGGCAACTTAAGGTGCCCTATTCTCTCTTTTACGCTCAACAATTCCTCAACGTCGAGAGAATACATTGTTTTGACAGCAGGAGTAAGACTGGAGCAGCATTTCCGGGCCCATTCAAAATATGGAGCTGCTGCAACCACTTTATCAGAGCGACGGTGTTATTTAAAAAAAAAGTGTTGCATTTTGATGAAATCCCATCCTTAATCTGGTGAAAACATTATTTTTTGTTTTGTTTTTAGTACCTCTCAGCTTCTGGCAGGACTTTGCATGCCCTACCATTCCCTGCTGCTCACACATTGTTATAATGCTAACAGAAATATTTATAACATCCTAACAATGATCCTTGGTGGAAATATTATATAGCAGTCAATGTGACTTTTTTTAAATCTTTCAATTTTTTCCATCTACAAATTTACGCCGGTTTATACATTGACAACTTATCTGGTTTAGTGCTAAGCCTCTGCTCAAAGGTTTCTGGGGCATATTTATCTAATTCACGGCATTTTGGTCTAAGAAAATAAAAGATACAATAAAAAAATGTGCATTACAATTGTGCAGATCTGACGTAGCTCATCTTCCTTGAATTATCCCCTCTTACGGTTTATTTGTTACCTTCATCTGTGCAGCAAACCGATGACCCCTAAATATCTGTTTCTTAACATGTATTTGCAAACCCCAGTTGACTTAAACACAACACAACCATGAATAAGCAGATTGCATGTCCTGTTTTCCTTTTCGTTTTTTTTTTTTCTTGTGAAAGAAGCCTCGGGCTGCTGCTGCCTTTCAACATAGTCTCGCTTACAGCATTTAACCCCAGCCCAGAAAGTAGGTGAAGGGTCAACAGTGGCTCTGAGCATGAATGTGTAATAGTGTTTTGAAAGGTAAATATAGCTAGTGCCACTCTAAAGCAGCCTCCTGCCAAGATGTCAGCATGAACCACTGTTTGTAGAGACTTTACATGGCATATGAAGCTCTGGAAAGATTTGCCTCTCATTTTTATATTTTTCTGATAAGAAGTTAAAATGTTCAACAACATTTAAACAATCGTTGTTTACTAACATTGTGTGGTGAAGTCAAATGTGTGAATTTAGATATCTCTGCTGGGGGAGAAACGGGCATTATTCCTGTGATTACCTTTTTTTTTTTTTTTCCCTCTGCTCTAATCACTCCTCCTAGATGTGGTGGTACAGTAGGTGCCATTTTGACTTGTCCTCTGGAAGTGGTCAAAACCAGGTTGCAGTCCTCCTCCATCACGCTGTACATCTCTGAAGTCCAGCTCAGCACCGTTAACGGAGCCAGCGTTGCCAGGGTTTCTCCACCGGGACCGTTGCACTGTCTCAAGTGAGGATGATGTTTGTTTTCAATGGTTTGGTTTTAATAATATACTAATGTTATAACACTAGGGGGGAAATGACTGGAACAACTGTGTGTTTGTGTTTACACAAAAATGAGGCAGCTTTATTTAATTTAAACAAAACAAACAACAAAACCGAACAAAGCTTGAGGGGTTTCTGGTGAATAAATTAAAGTACTAATGATGTTATCTTTGAAATTATTATTTTCATCAGTAGACTTTAAATTAAACTGTACGCACTTTCTAAATTAGATGCAAATGTTGTTTATTACTTTTTGCTGCTGTTTATGAATACCAGGAGTAGAAAGTAGTCAGGCTATCTGCAGACGCAGGCAGACCACCGTTAAACTTGCCCATGGCGCAAACTGGCAGTTTGCAGCAACGGGTGGAGAGGAGACGGCACTGCTTTTCTCAGGAATTATTGGCACCTATTTAAAATAACTTAAAGCTGTAGGAGCGGCATGATTGAAACTTTTAGTGCTTTGAAAAATGCTGCTTTTCAGAGATGGTTACAAATGTACTGTCCTTTCAACATAATTGTACATCTAAATTAATTTATTGGATTTTTTGTTGTTGTCAAATGGCTTCATTGCAATCAATGAATATTTTGTTTGAATTTTTGGAGTAAATCCTAATAGTTGTATGCATTGTTGTCAAAACTAGATTTCTTGTATGCTTAAAGCTGCAGTTTGTAACTTTTTATATAAATACGTTTTATTGAACGATGATTGACGGTGCTAAGACCTGCTCTGATTTGTTGTTTCTGTCTGAGTGCGGTGACAAGAGAGAAGCCAAATTAACTATCAGTCTCCTTTTACATATTTTATACAAAGTCACTTACTGCAACTTGAAAGAAAATTGCTAATAAAAGTATTATTCTGTAAGGCCGCAAATATATAGTGTGGCTGCAGTTTTTTAAAGACTTCCCTGATCATTTTTAGATGTATAAAAACAAACAAATTAAGGAAACTATTTTTGTGTCATAGTCTAGACCTGATTTTTTTTTTTTCTTCGCGATTAGAAACTAATTTCCATGCAGCAACTGCCAGTTGTTCAAGTGACTACACTTACTTGAACAATCTAAATTAATTTGGTCTCATGATTCGTTAAAAGATAAGCCCAGTAAAAATATTATTTTAACAACAACTGCTAATTATATGACAGGACTTTTTGAATAGACTATTGGTTAGATGTTATATTCCAAATGGCTGAAATTGTGTTTGCCAGTGATGTATTCAGTCTGTTTAATGGAGCGTCTCGTTATCGTATGACCACACCTCATACAGATAGCAGACTAAAGGTGCAAAGGTCAGAGTGTTGGAAGGATCCTTGGATTTCACAGAGATGAAAGACATTTGTGGGGGAAATGTGAATTTGTTTTTACAGCAACCAATCACCATGTGCATGAATACTTAATATGGTGCAACCCTACATGTATACAATAAGATATTCCTTTAGTTTATCACATCATGAGTCAAGTCAAATCTGCCGGTATTGGTTGTTGTAAAACTTTATGCTTGTAGAAACCCCTGAAGAAAGATTTCTCCTTATTTTGTGTCAAAATTATTTGTGGATTTGAATCTAAGAAAAATGATTTCGCAGATTTTAGAGCTTCAGCCAAGGAACCCGAGAAAGGCAAGACTGAAAAACCATCTGGCTTCAGGTTTTTGTTATGATTAGCATTTACATAAGATAGACTACAGCAAGATATTTGACCTCTGTGCTGTTCAGATCTTTTAGGGATTTTCCTTTTATTCCTCTCTGTACAGTAAAGTTCCCAAGAAACTGTCTTTTAGACTAAATAAGATCCAATTCCTCTTCTTTATAGTGGGACGATAGGTTTTTAAAGGGAGAAGTGAGAGTGGAGGGGACTTTAGTGCAGTTTTGTTGTGAGTTTGGATCGTGCATCTTTGTCTGGTAATTCAACATTTAAAATATAACATCAGCCACTTGGTAATTTGGGTGTTTTTAAGTAAATATTTGGGAACGATGCAGTTTTCCTTTACAGAATTGTCTCTGTTATGACACATAGCATGCCAATCACTTTTAAACATATTGCATAATTCACAAGCTGCTGTGTGGAATTTTCCACTGCAAAATGACTGCAACCATATTATGTCCACTAGGAATCTTTGACAATCTGATGTAGTGTCGTGTTTTCGTGCTCAACAATCCTCTGTTGCCAACATAAACTGATCCCCTCTGTTGCCCTTCACATAAGTGGGCGTCGCCAAAAATGAAGCAACACATTTCGGTGGGCACACATGGGCTAAAGAGGGAAGCAAGCGCTTTGGAGAGGGAGGAAAGGCGATATCTGACCCACGAGTCAAATTGGGTCAGCAAGCACAGGGATGCAGACCTAGATCCATTTTAAAATGAATTCCCTCCAAACTGTGCGTATTAGCAACACTGCTGTGTTTTCTAAGAACCTACCAACTATTAGCATAGCTGTTTTTATAGGGTTTACCATCTGCAAACATCAAGATATTTCTCTCTGACACAAAAGGTGCAGGATAGTTACGCTACATAGTGAAGATTTCTGCTTTTAACATTCAACAACATCAAAATAACACTTAACAGTCATTTTGGCAGCTGACCTTTAGGGTCTATTTTTATATCAGAGTGTCCTGGGTCTTGTCTGAATGTGTTCTCGCTGTTCTTTTGGCTGGACTTCAAGAACCCGTCTTTGTGAGGTGTGCAGCGACGGAAGTTAACGTTAACATGAATCGGGTTACTGGTTTAACCCGGGCCCTGATGAGCAATCTTTAAACTGACCAGAGGAAAAACGCGCAAGCTGTCTCGTTAAGATGGGAGTTAACACAACAAACTCGACAACACATGTCCAGTTATTTTGGCTTACTGAAATGACTGCTGCACTACTTCTTTGTGGGCATGTAAACAACAGCCTAGAAGTCCTTTTGGGCGCATTCATCTAACTGTAAAGACAAAACAAATCCAACAAAATTCATGTTGCTGTTAATTGGAAAGAAAAGTGACCTAAAGTGAATTTTTTTCTGGTTCTGCAGGTTGATTTTGGAGAGAGAAGGTCCTCGCTCCCTGTTCAGAGGACTTGGCCCAAACCTTGTAGGTGTGGCACCTTCGAGGTATGTGAGGAATTATCTTCTATCTTGTCTTTTGGGCGTAGTCCATAATGTATTCAGTGTATCTTAAAACCAAGAGTTTTTGCGGGGATGCCTTTCTTGGTGAACAGATGATCATTTGCAACAGTTATGAAAAACTGGTCTACGCAAATCCTCGTTAACTGTCATTGTGGTAAATCTCACAATATTTGGTGATCAAATTAATTTGATGCAATCTAAAGGTTTAACAAAAAGACATAAAAATAAACAAACAAATAAACTCCGGGTCACTGAGAGGCTGCTTTTTAGTATTTCTATGTCTTTTGTAACACAACACGGAAAATCCAAATCTTGAGAAATAATCTAAAATGTTCCAAAAGGAAACAAAGAAAAAGGCGATAACGTTCCCACGTGTGTTTAATTTAATAACCGACACAGAAAAGGAGGTCGCTACAGTTTTTTTTATCTCCACACCAAACAAATGCAGAAAGCTTGACTCCACAATGGTATCTGTACATTTTTTGCCCACACTCAAAATAAATTTTTGTCACAGCTGCAGCAGCTGAGGGCCAAATCTTTGTTTCGGTCTGAGCAGAAATGAACAATCTAGCTGAAATTTCAGTTTATCTTGTTAAAAGGTCGGAGATGCAATCACAACCAGAATGAAGCTGCAACAGCAGCGACTGGCCAGCTGTGGGACATTAATCATGTGACACTTCTCGCCAATCGAATTCACTTTTTACCTCCAGACTCTCTTTCTTTATCTTTCCAATCTTCTACTTAACCTATTATGTCATCTCTCTCCTTTTGGTTTGGAAGTTTTGAAACATAATTTCCTTGCAAATTTTCATTGGTTTGGTCCTGCCTCCTGATGTCTTTTAAACATTTTCTGTTACTATTTAAAATAAATAAAAGTACCCAACAGAATCTGCTTTAGTAGTGTAATTGTAGAGAAGCAGCACAGACCTGTGTGTTTCATTTACCAGGTATTTATCTAACTATATCTACACACTGAAAGAGAATGGCTTTGAATCGGAACGGGAAATCAATCAATTACAAGAACATAGTTTGATTACAAACTAAAATTTGTTGAAGACTTAACCTGAAAAAATATGCAAAGGTAGGGATACAAACAAATAAAGATGTTATAGAACAAACAATTTGGCACATTAAGTCGGGCAGAGAACATTTGCTTGACTCGCCACACTACCAATCAATATACAATGATTTATATGCGCATCATCACTTAAAATAAGAGCTTTTCATTCTGATATTCAGGAGAGCATTCAGTACAGTTCTGTTTAGGATAAATGATAAATGATGACGTCCTCTGATGCCAATAAGAGCATAGAACCTCTGAGCACAAACTCAAAGTTGTTTCTTAACAAACAGGCACACGCTAACATTTATTACTGGGTTTAATATTTGTCGCTAAAATATTTGTTGACTAAATCCTGGGTTTATTTATGTAGTGAAGCTCGGACGAGGCCACAGATTAATTGCCGACTCGCATCCGCACACAGATTCATAATCCCATCTAAGTCTAGTTTCTTTCTGTCACCGTTTATAGTTGTTACAAATAATTTTCTACAGTTGAATTGACATATTTTTCTAAGCTGTAGTTAGGTTGGGTAAATTAGGTTTCTCTTGTATTATTTTTAGTAACTTGTCATTGCCCTGCTTTCGTTTTCCACAGGGCGATCTACTTTGGTGCCTATTCGACAGCCAAGGAGAAGCTGAATGCAGTGCTGGAGCCGGACTCGACCCAGGTGCACATGTTGTCGGCTGGGATGGCAGGTACTGATGGCTCCCTCTCTCCTGACCTACTGTCCGTCTTCCGCTGTGTGTATTTATCTGACCGTCTGTCAGGCTGCCTGGGCGGTTTGTCTCACTGATGGGTTTTATTTAGAAAGCATATTAAAGAGAACTGTGTGTCTTCACTAAGATCGCCTTAATCGTTTTTCTTTTCTGTTTTTTTATTTTTTATATATTTGTTCTTTTTCATTAATCGTTGTCATCATTTCTAGTACCCCAGGCACAGCCCTTCCCTCTTATCTAAAGCATGGTGAAGCTAAATGATATTGTCTGTTATAAGAAGGCATTATCTAGCTGTTTCATTTGTAATGTAAAAAAAATACACTTATTATAAACAGTAACTGGTTTACCAGAAAGCACAATTTAAGACTCTTAAGGATCAAACTAATCCTAATAAAAAATGTACATTGATTTGCTTTGACTAGTGGATTTTCACACTAATATATCTGTATTATTCTATTTACTTTTAAGCAGCTTCAGATCTTTAAAGCCAATCTCATCTGTTTTTTTTTATTTTATTTTTTTTGCTAAATACGCTTTTCTGATTATCCAACATCGTTTCTTTTACAAATGGCTTTAGAAAAGGAAACGTGTCGTCCAACCAGCTGTCAGACACTCACTCAATTTAACCTTATGAGATAAGTAACTTTTACGGTGCCTTGCAAAAGTTTCCATTCTACTCAGATATGTTTTAATCATGTTGAAACCAACTTCAAGGCTTTGTTGGGATTTTATGTGACCAACAAACACGAGGTAGCGCATAATTGTGAAGGGAAAGAAAAATTACTCATAGTTGTGTAAATCTGAAATCTAGTGTCTCTCATATGAATTCGGCTTACTTTACTCAGATTCTTCTAAGTAATTTGTTGTGAACGTGGCTGCCTTCAACTAATAAAGGTTTCTTGTAAGTAATGCAAAACTTAGTGATCAAAAAACAGCATGATGACAAAATATCTAAAAAATATAGTATGGCACAGCAGAGATCCACAACTCGGGTTAAAGAATCGCTTGACAGGACATCCGTTAGTTGTCTACTCTACAAATCTGGCTTTTATACAAGAGTCGCAGGAAGGAGTCCAGTTTATAGGAACTCCCAGGCTCATCCATGTCTACTCACTTTCTTATCTTCCAGCTTATTTTACGGAGTAAAAATAACTTCTTTTTAAGCACATTAAAAAAGGGTGCCCTTTTTCCCCGCTTTTAAAAAAAGTAATATCTCTGTTCTCATCAGTACTACAAAATTTACCACACATGGGTTTTGTTTACTCTACAGCCCGATACCAATAGACAGATGAGACCAAAGCGTAATTGTTTCTGCCCACAATTGCCGTAAACCAGCGGCAGACATTGCCCCACTACACACATTTAAGCATTTTAGTGGTTTTATTATCCGGTCGTGGAGCTTCTTTTCTTTATAAGAACCAGAGAAACTGCTCAAAGTTCTTGTGAAGATGGAAAGCTACATACAGGACAATACTGGGAGAAAAAAAGGTTGTGGCTAAAAAGATATTTATGTTGGGGAGAAGAAAAAAAACAGAAGAGGTTGTTTGCCTTTCACTTCACATTTACTTGCTAAACTGTATGATTTTGGTGCCAACTTGACAAAATTTGAAAGAAATATTCAGTGGATAACACTTTTCAAGGTACATTGTTTTATTTGTACACAAAAATAAAATCTGATCCTCAAAGTTTAGGTTGTGCTTTCAATTTTCCCCACTGTCCCCTATGTCCTCCATTTTTTAGTAAATATATATTTTTATTCCTGTCCTTGCCCTTCCACCTTTTTTATTATTATATTTTTTTTGATTATGAGGCCTCTCCAGAGGCGTCTGTAAATAGTTTAACCTCCCAGTTGTGACTTAAACAGTGTGGTCTGGGCCCCCCCTTCTTTGCTTTGTGTGTATAGAGAAGAAAACACGGCCCCGGAAGGTCCACCGGGGCCCCCGGCACTCGGGCGGACGCGTCAGGTAGCACCCAATTTCCTTACACTGGTATGATGAAAACCATGGTGATTTTTATCAATACTAGACATTTCCAAATGGTCTTTTGATTTGTAATGATATTGCCATTTCTTATGGTATAGTGTTTGCTCCAGTTTTAGGAGACATATCTCCCCCTTTCCTCTTAATTCATCTGTTACAGCTGCACAGTAAAGGTAAAGAACACCCCAAAACAAAACACTTGTGTTGATTTATTATCTTGTCAGCACAAAAGAAATGCTAACCTTGTCCCCGCGCAGATATTTGCTCACATTTTTGGTTGTTGTCATTTTGTCTTTCGTCATCATCCCTGATTGTTATTGCTTCAGTCAGTTCTTTTCAGGGGAAGCTGCTATCCGTTTGTGCTGATATCAGTCTGTAACCAGAGGACTGGTGATATTTTGGCTAAAATACCTTAATTTAAGCAGAAAACCAAGTATGTATGTTTAACTTGGCATCAATTTTAATATAAGTCACATAAAAAAAATACACTTATAAGCTGCTAATTTTTTTAATAACTTTCCTTAAGATGAAGATAAGAAAATTTTAACTTTGACTCCACAAGTGCTTGACTTTTTTTTTAAACATCATTTAGCTGAATATTAATTTAGCATTACTTTACTTTAGTATACCTCCGTTTAAAACCTTATTTTAAGGATATCTTTAATAATATCTTCTTGCAACTAACTAAGAATTATGACACTGAGCTCGCTGGCTGAATTTAACCCAGACTTAGGATAATTGTTTCCAGTTTCACAAGCTAACTGTACAGAAGAGTTCCCGTAATGGCCTCCTGTCTTGGAATGGTTGGCTTCTTTGTGATTGGACCAGAGCTGCTGCTCCCACTCTCTACCTCGCTCAGACTTATTTTCTGTAACTGGCTCCTGTGTCTGAATGTAGGTCAAACTCCTCTGGAAATCCTGCACGTGCATTGAGAGCTTATAGAAGACTCTAAATACACTGCTCGCTGCAGCATGTCCATACACAGATGCAGCTTTTACTGGGGGTAAAACCACAAGAAGTAGATTTGCGCAACGTCAAAGGGAACTGCGCAGGGAAGTTTGTGGTGCAGCTTGAAAAGCTAAAGCTTCTGCTATCAGTTGTATTTGTTTATTTTTTTAGTTACATCTCCTATAATTAAAAAGTGAAAATATTAAGTTAAGCTAGTTCATCTTAGTTGTAACTTCTATCAGGTCTTACATGCACCCAATGCTGACCTTTGTAACACGATCACTGCTTTCCATCTTGCTAAAAAATAATTTATGATTAAAAAAGACTATTGTTTTCTTCTTGTTAAAGTTAATCTTGCATGAAAATGAATTATTGACTTGGGGTTTCCACAGCTGATTTAAATTGGATCCCTGCGGCTAAGGCGTGTTCTTGTATTATGTCATATAAAAATAACAAAAAAATGCAGTGAATAATTGTGAATCAGATTGAAAGCAACACATGATTTTCGACAGTTTTGAAAACAAAAACCGGAAGAGTGGAGAATTTTGTTTAGCCCTCTTTTACTCTGATAACCATAAATGCGTGCAGTTCCAGCAACCTCAGAAAGTACTGCCTGTGTTGACTTAAAAATGAAAACAAAACTACTCCAAACAACTTGAAGCGGTAGTTGCAGATATGGTTAATGTTACTTCACCTTTTCCTCCCCATCACGTCTCACATTAAGATCACCTTGAAATATGTAAAAGCTTATAGACGTTACATGTCAGAAAGCTAAACCGGAATGAAGAGTTTCACAAGGCGTTGTCAGTATCAGGCTTACTTGTAATATTGCTCCATTTCCATTAAATAGTTTTCTCCCCTTCACTCATTTTGTGTTTTTTTTCAGATTGTCACCACGGCAAGGTTAGCATTTCCACCTGCCTCGCTTTCTTTTTGAATCTCTTTCAACAAGCCTCTAATATTTATTTTAAAATGTTTTTAATAGGACAGACAATGGGTGAATAGTTAGGAGCATTACCTTTTTAGATAGTTATATTCACTTTGCGCTCTTTAAGTTTGGTTTATCTTTTTGTTTTCCCTTCAAAGAAGGAATAAAGGGAAAACAAATATGTAAATGAATTAAGCCTTGAATTAAAACTGGGGTAAGTAGATGGTGCAAAGAGGGCTACAGCTTGAAGTAAGATGGGAGGCGAGGGCTCACTCCCTCGCCTCCCATCTCTTCTCCATCTTCTTGCTCAGAAAGTGGGTTTGGGTGGGAGGTTGGTGGGCTTTGGGGTAGATGTGACTGCTGCTTGTGTGCGACTGTGGTACAGAAAAGCCTGTGTCTATTTTAGGGCTTTACTGTAAAGCTTTCACGTCTGCGTGATTGGGTGGGAGACCCCCGCCATCTGAACCCCCCATATCTGCAGGCTTCTAGCTGCAGCGGGGAGGAGCTGGAGGAGCTTTGCCCCTCCCTCGTGAGTACACGGCATTAGACTCTACTTCATTTTTCTTCCCTCTCTTCTCTTCTTCCTCTGTTTTTGTCTCTCTTCTTCTCTTCAACAGACCTGTGTAATTCGTTCTGATGCAGCTGCCTCCACATAGGTCTCTGTTGCATTGCTTCTCTAGATCCGTCTCCGTTAGATATAATCTCTGGCATTAGAGGCTTCCTGCAGATGCCTAGGATTAATGGTTTCTTTCTTCAATTTAATGCTGATTTTGGCTCATTTTCTTAAATGAAACAAAATTAACATTAAGCTACACACTATGAAACAAAACTAACGTTTTTGTGACACACATTGTAAAATGTATTACTCTACCAAAAGGCAAAATCAAATTTATGCACTTAAAAGGTTGTTTTGCTTAGTAAAAAGACAGTCAAACAATCTTTGAACTGCATTTTAATTAAAGAATCATCTAGAATTTTTTATCACATAAAAAACTTTTCCCAGAAACCAATTTTTCTGTGCTGTACTTAATAGGTTGTTTGTGTATTTCATAGCCTTTAGTGCCTAAGCATTGAAACACTGGTTCATCGCATGATTTCTCTGAAACATAAAGAAAACGTAGCAAAAATAATGTTTCGATTTTTATTTATTTTTTTACATTAAATATACCTCGGGGTACAGATACACAATTCTGAGGTTTTATATGCGTTTATTTGTTGATACTGTTTGTAATAAACTTTCAAAATTAGTACCAGTTTAACTTCCTCCACATAAACATGTTTGCTGTAGAATAAAACACAGATTTTTTCTTCTTAAAAAAACAACAAAAAAACAAAACATTACAGCGTTAGCTGTCTCTGCATAACTGGAAATCTGCTAATCCAATAAAATCCCCCATGGAACTGGACAAACAAATTTGTACTCCAAGAAAACAAATTAAATCACTTATGTATTTCTCCATTAGACAGAATATGCTGCTTAATTGTTTTGCACACATAAAAATATAAAAAGAGTAACAAAATATTCATATTTTCTCATTACGTATTATTATTATTTTATTATTATGGTTTTACTATTAAATAGTACATTTATATTTGTGTATTAGTAAGAATTATATTGATTTGGATTAGCTTTTGAGCATTCAACGTTGCATATCTCTGCGCTCAAATAAAATATACTATGTATTTTGCTTTATTATTTCTAGTTTGCATTATTAGTTGTAAAAGTTGGTATTTATCTATTATCCATAAAAAAGTGACAGTCATTTTCATATTATCAATTTTTATTAAACATAAATAAAATGCCATAATAAAAAAAAAACAAAAAACAGCTTGAATGAGGAGCTGGCATTTTGCCTTGGAAATTTTTTTTTTACAAAGCTGTTATTTGTCTAATCCATCTTTAGTAACTTGATAATAAAATGGTTAACTTTGAGGCTTCTTTCTGCTAACAGCATCAGCAACAAAGAGGGTTCTAGCCTGGTCACATGCTTGCGCTTATGTATTCACTGACTGAGAAACGATCAGGTTTTTGAGTTTTTAACCAGTTGGTTCCTATGTGAAGGCTTACTAAGCCTAAAATATGTCTCTATATGAACTCGTATTTAAAAATTAAGCAAAATTACCTTGCGGCAGTGTAGCAGAGGTGGGCCTAAACGGATGTTGCTGCTTGGCTTCATTTTGTCGTTTTTATCATTCATGTTTTCCGAAATGTCAATAAATGAACAAAGCCCTCAAAACATGATGGTGTTTTGCTTTTATTCAGGACACCTAAAATCAGTTTTTGCTTCAGTAATCTTTACCATGACATGAATTAGCTTGTTTTTAACCCATAATTTGGTATTTTTAAAACTGTATTTAATTGATGCAGCTTAAATTTGTAGTAATTAACTTTTTTAAAGAGTTTGAGTCAAAAAAAAAAGGACAAAATTGTGTTATGAACTGCTTTCTCTCTATTCTTGCACAGTTTAGAACTCCGGTGCAGCTTTATTTGTTTGTGTTACTCCACGTCTCGAGGGATCTGTCTGAACCTTTGACTTCTTCTAAATTTCCCAGGGTTCACCGCCATCACAGCCACCAACCCTATTTGGCTGATCAAGACCCGCCTGCAGCTCGATTCCAGGTCAGGAACCATAGTTTCCATGTGGAACAACAAACTCTGTACAGTCATGATGGTTAACAGCTTAGATCTGAACGTTTTAATGGATTGGAGCTACAGTGGAATAGCGTCAAGGAATGCTCATGTGTTAGGATGGCACAGTCAAGTCGAGACCTTAATGTAATAATTGGGGTGTCTGAAATTAATTCTTATTGTAACAGTGGTTGGTTCATTGCAAGACACTTTGAACTTACTGTCTGTTTGTTAATATAGGAACCGAGGAGAGCGACGCATGAATGCTTTCGAGTGCGTGCGGCGGGTGTACCAGGTGGACGGCCTCCGAGGTTTTTACAGGGGCATGTCGGCCTCCTACGCTGGCATCTCTGAGACTGTGATCCACTTTGTCATCTATGAAAGCATCAAGCGAAAACTGCTAGAGTACAAAGTCCACAACAGCATGGACGAAGACGACGAGGCTTCTAAGGATGTCTCTGACTTTGTGGGCATGATGCTTGCAGCGGCCACATCTAAGACCTGCGCCACTTCAATCGCCTATCCCCATGGTAGGTTTCTTCTCGTATGTCATCATGTAATATGAGAAGTTCAGTACTTGCATTTCTAAATCTTGAGAATTTTTCTTTTTTGTCTGAAACCGCAGAAGTGATCCGTACACGACTACGAGAAGAAGGCAGCAAGTACCGCTCGTTCTTCCAAACACTTCTGACAGTCCCCAAAGAGGAGGGATACCGGGCGTTGTACCGCGGTCTGACCACCCACCTTGTCAGACAGATCCCCAACACTGCTATCATGATGTGCACCTATGAGGTGGTGGTCTACCTGCTTGGTCGCTAGATTTCTCCCTCTGATGGTGAAGGAATGTGGCAAAAAACAACTGACAAGGATGCCATTTAGGCTGGGAATGATAATGATCCAAGAAAGAGAGGACCAAAGGATACTCTTAATGGACCAGAGAAGGAAGAAGATGCCAGTAACGAGGAGAACACAGCATCAGGTGTATTTTTACACAGTACAGTGAAGAGGTGCAGTCGTTAGAAATACACTTCAAGCTTCATTCAGTGGCCTGAAAAAATATTTACTTTGGTTCCAACAGTTCAAATGATAAATAGGAAAAACAAAAAAGCAGTTTTCCCATATTTTAAATGTTCTGCATGGTGAATGTTCGAAGACAGTTGTCACGAAAGCTAAACTGAGGTCAAGTGTCGATAATTCACAAAATACTGTACTCATTTTTGCACCCTTTGTCTCAAGCAGGCCATACATTACCAGGAAATCTGAGGAATGTTAAACAGAGCAAAAAGTGATTTGTGGGATTTTACATCACCTCAACCACTCATTTTTACTCTAAGGAAAATTACACTTCAATTATTCTCTTGTAAACCCAATGGTTACATGAGAAGAATTAATATTGTCAAAAAAAATCATTTTATTTACGTAGTTTAATAAGAAGTAACATGTTACACACAGAATGAAATATTTCAAAAGCTCAAGTTTGATGATCATTTCTTGTAGCTAATGAAAGGCCTTTTGAATCTTCCCTAACTCTTCAAATGCATTTGGTTCATATTCTTCTCAAGCCTGATAGAAATGTTGTTGCCTATGTCCCTTTTTTTTTTTTTTTTTTTTTTAATGAACAAAAACATTTTTGCTTCCACTTAACTTTTGACTAAAATACATACAGCTCATCAGACTGCTGTATCTGAGCATTTTAATGTAAAGTTACTTTAAAGAAAAACGTGTATTGGGAAAAGGTGCACAAGAGGAATGAACACGTTGTTTAAAGGATTGTGGTGCAAGTTCATTTCTAAACTGGCAGAGGTGTGAAGGAAAATGTGGATTTTTCATTAGCTGGATACCATAGTGATCAAAATAAAAGTAATAAACATGTGAGATAGATAATCTTCTGTGTAACAAATGTTAATATTTAGGCACAAAATGTGTCACTGAATTACTGAACTACATACAATTATTGGTAATATTCAGATGTATTGCATATCCCCTAAATGACCAGCAGTGAACAGCATGGGCCTGCACACTAAAACACCAGGTTTGAAACATGACCTCCTGTCTTAGGGTTCTCAACCTCTCTGTTTCGTGATAACACAGTCACGTAGAATTTGACCTTCTGTTTTTATAATTCTGTTTTTGAAACTCACTTTTGCTCAACTTGTAGTTACTGCTCCAACCTGACCACTCTATGTAGAAATCAGAGAGCCTGGTCCTTAGTGGGAGAACAAACCTGCATCTTGTTGCTAAGTTCGTCCTAAAAGAACAGTCTGGGTTCTTCTAGAGAGTCACTACTAGAACAAAATATGACACTTTGAGGAAAACGTTGTCAAAAGGTTCCTAATCCAAAAGCCCTCTTTGCGTGTGAGTGCTCGGATGATGTGTTAGTGTTCAGGAATTCGTGCCTGCATGTCTACACCAAATATATACTCCAGATTTCCATCCACTAACTGTTGATGTTGAAATACAGTGCAGTTTGGGGTATTGATAGTGGGAGCTTAGATGCTCCACTCACACCAGTCCTTCCTTCCCAGTGGCTTCCAACTGACCTGATAACGTGCACTTTTGCGGCCTTTCAAGGCTCACGCTTTGCTTTCTGTCGTGTGGACGGACACAAACGTGTACATTGTAAAAGACGTACAATACAAAAAAAAAAAAAGTATTTCTGTATTTGAAATGATGTTTTGCGCAACCGTTCTCA
Organism: Orestias chungarensis; assembly: GCA_032876305.1. Taxonomy (NCBI): domain Eukaryota; kingdom Metazoa; phylum Chordata; class Actinopteri; order Cyprinodontiformes; family Cyprinodontidae; genus Orestias; species Orestias chungarensis. The sequence goes on along the minus strand of JAVLVB010000613.1, from coordinate 2,561,004 downwards.
TAGCAGATGTACATTTTAGACTTTTCAATTGTTGTGCAGGATGTTTGTAAATAATAAGATGGTATGTATTAATATCAGTTCTTGTTTCTTCCTGAGCCTCTCTTCTTGTTGTTGCTGTTGTTTGCCTTTGAAAAAGATTGTTTTACTGCTTGTGCAATCCAACTTGGTTTGACATTGACTGTTGAGTTGATATGCATATTAATATGGCTTGGATACTTATTTCTTTTCCCTTGTTCATGTGTTGCAGAGAGCTAATGAATGCTGCAGATCCAATGAAGTTGAAGTGTTAAACAGCTGAGGTTAGGTTATTCACATTAATCGCAAAAAAAGTGGTCCAGTTTGCACAAATTGGTCATTTCTGTCTGAAAGCTTACGTGTGCATTTACTGTCCGCCTGCAGTATGTTTTTTTTATTTTTATAAACTTTTCTGAAATTTCACAGTTCGGGGGTTTGGATGGGGGAGTTAAGACACGACAGGGTTCGAAAGATGGTTTTAAAACATGAAAAAAAAGCTAAGCAGTTACCAAGGGTTATTATTGTGAAAGAAAAGTGTTTGTAATTTACAATCTCACTGTTTTCTCCACTTAAAGACGATAAAGAGCTTTTCCACCTGATGTTTCTGAACGCCTCACACAAACTGCTTGAATCATTTCAGATTCAAACTGATCTGTTGTAACTTGTATTAGTTTTCCTGTCTCAGTCTGGCTAGCTGCCACCCTTCTTTTTTTTTTCTAATGAAATGAAGGACGCTGTGCTTTGTTACTGTCCACGTGTTGCCGTAAAACACTAGAAGCTTTGATTTGTGTCTATATCCGCTGTGCCGCCATAGTACTTGAGGTCACATTACCTGAATGTGACATGAGAAAACTGGACAAACCATGCAAGCATTTCACTTGGTAATTTATCGTTCATGTCAGTGTCTGTCGGCGAGTCGGTGTCTTTGGAAGGTTTCTTTGATTAGGATTCAGGCCAAAAAAAGGGTTGAGCCATGCTAAGATATTGTTTTTCTCAGCTCTGTCATTTCTGTGTTTGTATATTTTTTATTTTGTTTTTTTTTTTATGTAAAAGTCAATAAAAATCTATTTACAAGTTTTTTTGTGTTTGATGTATTTATTAAAATACTGCATTGTTTGCAGTGCGTAGCCAGATTTTGTGTTATATTGGAAAAACTTTCATTCCCAGTCAAGGAGCTATAAATCATTTACTGTTATTTTAAATATACAGTCTATATAAAATCAAGACGGTTAAGGTTGGAAAATAACAGGTTTCAAGAAATTTTTGGGTTTAGAGCAGAAAATATGTTTTTGACCAAGTGTTGCCTACAGACTTTAGTTATTGCAATTTGGTATGCAGGATGTGGCCAGAATCGTGGTAGGGTACACACAAAAATTTTTATCTTTTGAGTCAGTTCTGATTCATTTTAAATATTTTATCAGTTTAAAACACAGAAAAAGAGGAAACCAGTCATGTTTAAAAATGAAATTACCATATACTAGATGTATAGACATGTATGTGAATTTCTGTATTAGAAGTTCATTTAAACATATTCTCTAAAAAAGATGTATATCTTATTAATTTGGTATTTGCAAATATAAATACTAGCTGGTATAAAATGTCAACATTTATCAAATTTAACGACAAGAAACACAATCTGTGACTTGAGTTTGTAATTACCTACTAAATCCAGCTGATGGAGCCAACACCCTGCTCAATCTTATGATGTCTTGTGCTGTTTTAAGTAAACTGGTTTGTTTACTGCATAGCTAAACTAATCATCTGTAAAAAAAACAAAAATTAGGAACCAAAACAGGCATCGCTTAATTTATGTAACAATTATTTTTACAATTATTGTTTTTATTGGCTGTCAAATATGTAAAGATGAAGACTAAATAAGAAACACACAGAGGATGATGTTTATCAGAAATATACAGTTGACATATAGTGTTGAAATGGAAAAAGAAAATAGGTGTTAAATTTGAAATGGTAAACATTTGGAGATCCAAATTAACTATTAGCAAGTAAATTGCACTTTATGTTAGGATTGACAGAGTCCCTGCTGACAGAGTAGGATGATCAACATACTAAAGAAAAAAATCCCATTTGCATTCATTTTAAATCTGGCAGAACTTCAACCTTGGTGTGTGCTGAGATATTTAAGGGGATTGGAGTGCTGATATAAAACAGGCTGAGAAATGCATTCCAGGTAGCAGCCAAGGACTGGACAACAGGAAATAGGTTTTAAAAGAGTATTAACCGTATAAATCAGTCTTATTCTCTATTAATTGATATGAAGGATCCAGTGTCTTTTAGAAGTGCTTATACAGTATATAAACTAAAATGACAAACACTGTATACAATGTTGTATAATAACAACATAAAATTCTAAAATGGGTTTATCCATTTAAATTCATTGCCTCGTGCCAAAGGAAATCCATTCATTAAAGAAAGCTTTGAAATGTCCTGTTAAATATTTTTTCAACAGCAATGTAGCGAAAAACACATATATATATTAAGATGCTGTGGTTTAATAATCATGTAAAGTTGTATGTGTACAGAAAAACTAAAACTGCTCTAACTACAGTCCACCCACTGAAACATGATGGCGGCAGCATGACACTATGAAGATGCTTCTCTTTTTTTATTTTTAAAGAGATAAAAACAAAAAGCTGGTTGATTGGAATAGTAGCTGAAATAAATCTTATGTGACAATGAAGGAAAACCTTTAAGAGGTTCCAAAAAAAATGGCAGAACAATGGAATCTTATGGAAAATCTGCATTAGATATTTGAAACAGGATTTTGCGAGTGACCATCTTTAAACCACGCTACCTATTATTTCATTGTTTTCTATATTAATTTAAAAGGGCCATCTGATTCTACACGATATGTGTTTTCCTTTCTAAAAAAAAAGCAAACCATAAATCATACAACTTCTACACCTCTGTTGTGGTCCATCATGATAAATCACTTAAAATAAAACTCTTTAAAGTGGAGTCTGTACAACAGGTTTTATCAATCAACCAATAAAAAATACTTTATTTATCCCAAAGGTAAATTAAATGATGAAATGATAGCATGATTTACTTTTAAAGTCATAAATGTGTCACTTACAAACTTAAAAATATATATATTTTTCTCATTACAAACACGGTTAATGTGTTGTTTTATTTTAATATTTTTTTCTTATTTGGGCATCTGGGAGAATTAAACAGTGGGGCCTAATTTTCCAACTACCACCTGAACAGGACGTCAAATTCTAAGCCAATCACATCGTAGCATCAGGCTGCGCTGTGGTGGGAGCAGCCAATCAGCGCTCGCTCTGAGGAATCGACCGACAGCAGGCTCAGTGTCGGCTCCTCGGGTGTGATAGGTTAGGTGGTGGCTAAATCAACTGGCGGTGACAGCTGGAAGCGGCTGGAAGACGCAGATGTTACTAAAGTGTTAGAGGCTGCGTTTATGCCTGACTAAAAAGGCTGGCAATGCAACTAAACTCCTTGTAAAACATTGTTATAAATGTAAAATTAGGAATTAATTTCTATTGTCTGAAATGAAATGATTTTTGAAATAAATTATGTCAACAGAGAAGCATTCGGCCCATCCAGAGACCAGATCAGATTGTGACACTGTGTGTCCTGATCACATCCAAGTAACAGCAATAAAACAAAGAAAATAAAGTTAACTGAAGTGGACCGTCTATGCGTCTTTTGACCAATATATCCGAAAATAACATCAACACCATAACCGAAATATCACAGAAAAGCTGGAAATTTTACTGGCTCACTGAACTCAGTAAATCAATGAAACAAACACATCACTCCGAAAAGATCCCTCAGATCTGTTTCTTTCAGATCACAAATATAAAACCATGTTGTTCACCAACTACCCGTAGAGAGAGATGATTTTCAGCAACACCTGTAGCCTCTAACGGGCGCATCGTTTGGTTTACACTGAACCATCTCTGATGGGATACTTTACTCACAACATGCTGGTGATATCCCGATGGACGAATGTCCCAAAACAGAGAAAATTACAAATAAATAAAACATCGTTCCTAAAAGTTGCCTACAGGTTCTGAATCCTGCTTCAGTTTTTGTATTTATATTCTCCTCTGGGGAATGTGTCTTTATTTACCAGGATGAAAAAAAAACGTATAGAAACTTGCCTAGTATTTGGATTAGATCAATTTGTGACAGTCAAACGGGGTCCTCAGCACACATGCTGGACCAGATTAAGTGTCTGTGTCGTTTCCTGATTAAAAGTCGGTTAACGTAACTAAACAGATCAGAAAACTTCTGTCCCATCTGTAAACTCCATCCAAAACACGTATTACTCAAATATGAGGGAAAATATAGTTATAAATATGAAGTCTGGCATCTAAAATCATTAAATTAGGATTCCTGTAGTTTAACACTGCGATATGATCGACCAGCATTGTTTGAGTGAAATTATGGTTATTTCACATCTTTCATGCCACAGTTGTACTTTAATAGAATAAAAGGGAATAATATAAAACAGTTATGCTGTGTTTATTTATTAGACGAGCGATAACTGTGTTTGCACTTTTGGAAGGATGTACAGCAGCTTCAAACGTATTATTAAAACAACTCCGGGCTTCAGATGCGACCTCAGAAGTGATAAACCTTAAATACAGTAATAGCTCAATATTTTGACAGATCAAGTTTTACTATAAACTTGTTTGGTGGACAATAAAATAAAAACGTCTGACAAAAATATCGTGTTAAAAAAAATACGATGGGGAATTGAATTAACAACCCTCTGAATTACAATAGCTCCACTTAACCCACAGTACCACCTGCATATTCATACAAAAGGTTACATTGATTAAAAGAAGAGGGGAATTTATATTTAATTTCTTATGACCAGATATTAATAATAAAAGGTGGAAATTAAAGTGGCACAAAGACCGCGGCAGCCATGTTTATGGAAATGATATTGTCTTTTTAAGATCATACAAATTATCTTCATTTTAAGGGGGAAAAAAGTAAACTGTTAGAGAATTTACAAAATAATGCAATTTAGTGGAGGATTTATTCTCCCTATTTATTTTAGAATAATGATGAAATTAAGAGAAGTGTCCCAAACAACTGATGTAATAATGATAAAACCGCTGTTCTTTTTCCAAGCAGGCATGCTTTTACATGATCTTTGCAACGTGACCGAAGCAGTTTTTGCCAAAACACTTGATTTATTATTTATATGTTATACAGTATGAGGGAAAGATGAAACACTGTAAAGCAACTCGTTCTTTTCAAATCTTTCATTTTAGTTTTCATTACATTTCAACATTACTCTCACTTTTAGGAATTATTCAGAGCTTTTGAATCTGTTCTGCAGCAAGTTAAGATCTATTTTCAGCTCTGATGAATCTCAGGCTCTGAAAAAACAGATACAACAATGACATATTACAGACGCTTTTGTAAATACTTCAAAAAAGGCAATACAGTCTCCTAAAACAATGAAATGTGTTTTTAAGTGGTTATTCTTAGGTTTCTTACGGAAAGCGGTTCTATTCTGCATTTGTAGTTCTTTAAGGCGAACAGCATTGTTCATTTCCTGGTTTGGTAAAGGGTCCTTAAAGGCCACGCCCACAAAAACATCTGCGTTTTTTCATCCGTTTCCAGCTGTCGCCACGAGTCGATCTAATCACCAGTTAATCTAACACACCGGTAATGAGGCTGTTTCGAGCCGCCTTTAACCGCAACAAAGACACAGTCAGTGCTTCCGCTGGAATAACGGTGCTTTCAGCACTTACAGAGGAAGAGTGAAGTCTTAATGTAAAGGTGTATTTGACACGTTTATGGTAAATAGGGGTTTATGCTTTTATTTTGGTAACTTCCTGTCCCTGACCGGAAATAGCACAGAACAATGGTTAGCAACGGTTAGCTTGACAACGGAAAGAAACGGAAAGAAAAATACGAAAATAAGTCAGCTAGCTTTTTATATCAACAGAAAAATACGGTCAAACAGAAAGGAAAAGAGACAATATTATTTAGCTTCAGTTGGAAAGAGGAACAAGGTTTGTTTTATTGATGAAAGTTTGATTTGATATTGTAATACGTTATGCTAATGTATAATATGGTAATTTCTGTTTGTTGTTTACCTCTTACGTTGGTTGAATGACTGAATGTTTCATGGGTTTATGGCAACAAATGGCGATTAAAGACATTCAACTATCAGTTCTGGCCTTCTCTAACTTCGACTGGATGCTACACGTAATTTTTAACTTTGAAGGACAAACAGCTGGAAAGAAAATGTAATTTGGAGGGGAGTTGAGTCGGTGAGTGTTTTCTGTTTACACCGGATGAGTTGCCTTCAGGGGTTTTATGTAAAAAGGAGTGTTTTCACTGTAGCTTGTATGTGAAGCATTTCCACCTGATAGAATAACTTCCTCGAACTCGTCTTTTCTTACTTAATAGTTCATAAACAACACAGCCTCAACTGATGATGATGATTTCAGGTCCTTTACTCTGTTTATAATTAGGGTTTTACCTTCACTACAAAGTAACAGGATGCTGGCTGGTGTACTATTATTTTCTCAGTTCTCTGTAACGGTGGTGATAGGTAAGATGCCAAGGAGATGGAAGATGGAGTAACTGGTGTGTTTGTGAAGAGACTGTGGAGATGCTGTGGAGAAGAAAACCAAAAATACAAGGATCCAAATAATCGACGCAGTCAGAGTGTAGGGAAGAAAACCCACCCCCTGGTTAAAAGTGTGCATTCGATCATAATTCGCATGGATGTCATGTTAGTTTGTATCTTTTAATGGTTTGTGTGGAATAATTGTTCCAACATGCAGCTTCACTCATTTATAAAAAACAAGAACTCTGCAAAAGTTTATATTTGCTTCTTATTTTCTCCATTCCACAGAGAGTTAAACATTTTTTTTTACGCATGGTTAAAAGTATTCATACTCACCTTTCTGTTAACAGAGTAACCGCAGCAACAAGCTTCTGGCGTAGAAGTGAATAGATATCTGACCCACCTTCTCATGAGAAAAAGTTGAGTTTTCTCTTAATTTCTTGTGCAAAATCTGCATAAAATATTTCAAACAAGCTTTTAAGAGTAATTAGCTGTAAACTACGCTATCTCTCATTGTTTTTTAGGGTTTATTTAAAAGGCTAATTAATTTTACGAAATAATTGTTTTAATTTCTAACAGATAAATGTGTTTCGTATTTTTTCCAATCCACAGAAAGTTACAATTGTTTATGCAGGCTCAAAAGTATTAATACTACCCTTCTCTGTTTACAGAAATGTGTTTGCAGCCATCAACAAACTTCTAGCATAAAAGCGAACAGATACAAAATATTCACAGTTTTGTTTTGTTTATTGCCTAAAATTAAACATAATTATTTAAAATGTTTGTAGACTGCAAAAAGCAATTCCTTTCTTTTATGTACAGAACAGTGAATGGCCGTGACACATTTGAAATAAAAAAAGAGAAAAAAAGTGTGACTTTATGGGAGAAAATCCCATGAATTTCACATGTGAAAGGCATGTAACCTATATGAACTGATGTGAGTCACACACGAAGAAAACAAAGATATACGTGTGGATTTTTGAACGCAGTAAAATAAAACAACGAACCAAAAAAACAAAACAAAACAAACATTTGATTTCCATGTTTTCATAAGGGTTTCTCATATTCCCATAACTTCACATGTATTTCCAATTTGCCACGTGTGTCACATTCTCCAAATGTGATCAGGTATTTTGTCGACGTGTTCCACCATTCATTCATTTATGGAACGTATGATCACAAATTTGTCAAATATGTGTAAACATGGAAATCTATGAAAGACCTTTGAAAACATGACAATGTTGTCTATCTATTTACTACCTTCAAAATCCACATGCATACAGGTGGTTTCTCATCAGACTCTGATTACCTCATTTTTTTTTGCGTGTGATTTTTTAATTTAATTTTAATTTTTTATGAGAGCCTGCATTTTTGTTTTTTCACAAAGATGCTGGCGATTCATTCCAGTTGCCATTTGTTTCTTTGCATCTATTGGCTCCACATCTTGTCTTTTTTTGTGGACTGCAAGAAGCAAAGTCCATAGGCCAAAATAAGTAATATATCAAACTGTGTTTGTGATTAATTAAAGCCAAGATTATTGTGTAGCGCCAGTCCCGACAGTAGTGTGCGAACAAGCAGGTGACCAGCATGTAGAAGAGGTTCTACTGTGCTATGGTTTGCATTGTTGCTATTTACACTATTTTAATGAATAAATTAGTAAAATGAAGACTTGTTGCTTTGATGTTCAATCATTCAGTTCAGTAAACCAATACCAGACAAGAGTAGAAAACAAGAGATGACCACAGAGGCATTTTCTTTACAGATGCGTCACAGTTTAAATATTAATAAACAGGCTTTGTTACAACAAAGAACCTCAGGCAGATTTATCTGCTTTATGGATTCAGTATATAATCAGGCTTTTTGTAGTTTTGAACCGTGAGGAACATTCAAACTTATTCATTCAATTCTCCCATGTAAAATTCATGGAAGTTGAGTTTATCTTACCTTGTACAATGCAAATGCATTACAGGAGGCATTAAACATGACATCCGTGTCCATGATGAAACGTTGGAGCTGCACTCCACGAGTTACAGGCAAAATTTGAACAGGTGAGTGTATTTGCATGATGGATGTCCTGTCGAACCAAGGGAGGAGGCTGCAGAGTCAAGGCAAAGAGGCAAAAGAAGGAGGTGGGGGTGTTGTGATGGTGACTGGAGGTCATTTATCTGTCTCCGGGAGGTCAGCCCTGTCACCAGCGTCTTGTCGTTGTGCCTTTCTGTTTGTTTCCCCTCTTATTTCTACATTTTCCCTCTGTTGCCTCCACTACACTCTCTTTGGAGTTTAACATAAATATCTTGGTATTTATACACGACTTCCAGCATTCTCTTTATTTATTCACAAAATACAGATAAAATAATTCTTTTCCCCTGCTGGATTTATGTTTTGTTGAGCTTTAACCCAGGAGTCCTTATATCAGCCCATTTCAATCTTCAGATGTTTTCTTGAAGTGAAAGCAAACAGTTAAGGCTAGACTTTACATCAGAACCTCAAACACTTGGAGAAATCCCGCCGCTGCTTCAAAGTCTAACCTGACTCTTCTTATTTAATTGTGCTCTTCATTAGTCATCTTCAAACAAGGACCCAGTTTTCTTCTGAACATTTTGATTTGCCGTTGAGCATCATCACCCTCTGCAGCTATTGCCAGTAGTGCATAAGACGTTTAAATGAATCTTTTATTCCTGGCTCGTAATATCTCACTATCAAATGTAAAAAAAAAAACTAAATCAATCCTAAAAGTTTAATACTATTTAGCAGGGGGAAAAAATGTGCTAATGAATAAAAAAAAAAAAAAAAAACCCAATAAAAAACTTTTTTTTTTAAAGAAATATTCAAATATCAGTGTCTAATATTTTTATGTTGCCCTGAAAAAAGAAGTGATTTAATCAAAGGAACAACTAAAAAAATACGTACAAAGAGATAAAAGCTAGGACACCGACTAATTGTCTTTAGATGAAATAATTTCAGACATGTTCCTTGTTGACATCTGTATACCAATATCTGACATCGGTTCCACCCCACTCCTCACTTTTAGCTGTGATGTATTTGGTCTTCGTCCTAGGATGCTGCCCGATTCAAGTTAGCACATCATACAGTATCAATGAGATCAAGATCTCTGAATTTTTTGGCTAGTCTTTGGTTTGTTTTGAAGTATTGTCAGTTTTAGAGTTCTCCTTGTTTACCTCTAATGAAAATTGAACATGTTCAGGTGTTTCTTGGTTGTACAGGCAGACACCACAGTAGCAAGAGGTCGACTTATGTTCCATGATGTTCCCATAAGCATTGTATGGATTTTCAGATACCTCCTTTAGGATCTGGCTGTCTGCTTTCATTTCAAACATGCTTGGATAGCCACTTTTCTGTATAAAAGCACTGTTACCACAACTAGCCTAATCATTCATATTAGATAACTATAAGGTAAAAACAATTTAAAATAAAGCTAAGTAACTTATGTTATATATACTTTTGTTTTACACTGATCAGTGTAATATATTTATCCTAAATAGTAATCTGTGACTTCCTTCCTACTTTTTTCCCATCCACCTTTTATTGCCAAGAATGTGTTCCTATTAGTTAATTACTAATGATACATGAAGCTACTAATTGTGATTTTTCCTTCTCTTTTACCAATTGAGATTATTTTTATTTAATGCTTAGCTAGTTCCATTCCCATCCGTTTAATAAACTCTGTAAATATACTAATAAGATGTTGTCTCAGCCTGATCAAGCTGATTTGTTTGTTTTGCATGTATGAATGTTCACCAGACAGTTTTTATAGCTTGCCATCCACTTTATATGAATGTGAAAATTGGTCTGCATGAAAAATGTTGTGTGTGGTGGAAAAACTAAAAGTCAACATCACCTTGAACGCACCGCTCCCATGGGTGAAGCATGCTATTTTTCAGCATGGACCGAAAAGACGGAAGGAGATAAGTGCAGCGAAAACTTGTTAGTGAGTGCAAAGAACTTGAGCCTGAGGTCAGAGTTCACCTCTCATCAGACAAACAATAAACATAGTCAGAGTAGAGTAGAGTGATTCAGCATGTGCTATATTCAATCCACTTCACATTGAACCCTAGTTTTAGTTGGTTCATCTTGTTACCTCTTGCTAAAATGCACTAAAGTTTGTTGTGGTGATACAACATTTAAAACAATGCAAGTTTCTGTTGTTTCCATTGTTTCCTTCTCAGGGTTAAGGTAATGCAATGTATGGGTTCACACTAGCAGACAGAGTGACGAAAAGATTTACATTCAGGAGCCATTTTTTTCCCCGTTGAGGCTTTGATGGACTGCTGAGCTTTCAAAAAATTCAGCTGGGCACACTTCAGGGACGTTCACTCTAACACGAAGACGTCACTCAAGAATGACTCATTTTGTTCTGCTCTCCGACTGACATAAAATGTCCCGTTCGGAGAGAAATATGACAATAAATAAATAAATGTATATATATATACATACATATACATATATATATACACACACACACACATATATATACACACACACACACACACACACATATATACACGTATATACATATATACACACACACACATATATACACACACACACACACATATATACACACACACACATATATACACATATATACACATATATACATATACACATATATACATATACACATATATACATATACACATATATACATATACACATATATACACATACACATATATACACATACATATATACACATACACATATATACACATACACATATACACATACACATATATACACATACACATATACACATATACACATATACACATATATACATATACACATATACACATATATAC
>JAVLVB010000613.1:2524246-2546380 GCA_032876305.1 Orestias chungarensis | reverse complement strand
ATATATATATATATATATATATATATATATACATATACACACATATATATATATATATATATATACATATATATACACACACACACACAATTAGGAAAACGTGCTTTTTTTAAATTTATGTTTTAGAGGATTTCCTTTGGAAAGGACATCGGGACTCTGTTGTGGGAATTATGAATATTTGAACACATTTCGAGTTGTACATTTACGTCTGAACTCTGACCACCCGTTGTGCTTTAAATTTCAATTGAAATCTACTGAATGTTGTAAAGTAACACAGAAACATAAAATGAGGTTAAGAAAGTAAAATGGCTAAATCATTTAAGCCAGTGGTTACGATTTCTAGGCACCTTATTAAACTAATCAAAAACTAGCTGATTAGTGTAGTTCAAACAGGTGTGTTAGTTCTGTTTTGGTTTGTGGTACTCCATAAAGCAGTTCTTTTTCTTTGAGTTGCAGAGGTACACACAAATATATACATATAACACACACACACACACATATATATAGACTCTCTGTTGTTAATGAGCGCTCCTGCCGCACTGATCAAATTGTCGCTTGCTCATCGTTTATCCCCTGTAAAGTTTGATCGGCCCTTGTCATCCGACTGTCATCCAGCTCGATGTGTCAAACTTTTGGGGAGAGATTGCTGCTGCTAGTCGTTAATCAAAGCCCCCGATCGCAGCGAGAGAGAACCCAGCAGCAGAGTCGGAGCCCTTGGTGGTGACAAAAGGGGACACGAAATCATTAGTGTTGGAACAAGCAGACCTTGGTTCCAGATAGTTTCCGCTCCTTGTAAACCCGACGTGATATGAGCTCATTTCACCTCATCTTCTTTCACGTCGTCACGCATCGTTTGACTCTCTGTCGCTCCCAATCACCAGTTGTCTGCTCTGATCGAGAAGTTTGCGCTACCTTTCTGTGTCTAGAGACTTACAGAGGGGGCGTCCTGATTTACATATAAATGACAGCAATGTTGGCGCTACCGTTCTGTTGGTTTTGTCAATCTTAAGAGGGGTGCAGAGCTGGTGTGTGTGTGTGTGTTTTGTCTTCTAGCTGCCTTTAACTATAATCTGCATGTGACTTCATGGCTCTCTTAATACTATCAAATAAATTTTCAGTTAGATAAAAGTCATCTGACTTCCTGGAATTTGTTGCAGCGTGGCAATCTGCTTGACATGTGATGATTGGGTGGAAAATCACCCATTCAAGCCTTCTTGGTTGGGTCAGGTTCTGTTGTCCTAAAGGATAAAATGGAAAAGCTTCCTGCCCTTTACAATCTCTACTATCAGACTCTCACATATCATCTCCCAGAGGGGGTTTGTAACATGAATCGTTTCAGGCTCAGATACCCAAAAATAGACCAGACAGCTCTATAAAGCACCACACTTCGTATACTGTACTTATGACTGAATGTGGTATCACATTTGTCCTCAAGCTTTAAAGGCACAGGGATTAAGTGATTCTTGTTGAAAGCTAATCTAAAGATAATTTCCATCTGTAAAAAGAGCCGAAAGGATATGTAACATGACAAAGCCAACAGGGTTTTGGTCCATGAGGGTAAATGTCGAAATGGAGTTAAAAGTAGGCCCGTCTCCCAGCGGTCTTATTGTCTTGTCCTCTGATTATTAGGAGCTAATAACATTATCAGAAGGCTTTGTTCTGTTCATGTCCACCAGTAAGCCTGGATAGTGTGACAGCACATTACCAGGACTTCAGCTTAGTAGCTAATTATTCTTGTAATTTTTTTTAACTTTTATTGTAATAATTTGACTCTCAAAGGCTACAAACTGTCATGTTGCGGTTTAGACTTCGGACCCACATAAACAGAGAACTCTCAGGAGACGTTAACAATGATTTATTTTTGTGGATATTTTTGGGAAAGAGATCCAAACTGATTGGCAGCGGGCAACAGCAGTGAATGGCGTGGAACGGGAAACAGCTGGACAACAGGGAACGGCAGGGAACAGTGAGCGTCAACGACTTGGGAGACCGGGAGCTTCTAAGGGTGAGGACAAGTGAGGTGAGTCAACAGTTGAGTGCGAGGGAAAATAAATGAAGGGAACGATCTTACTTGAGATGTTGAGTTGATTCGCCAGGGAGGGGTGAGTGGTGAGTCTTTCCAGAGGGGATGATGAGGTATGTTCCAGAGGGGGTCAGAGCAGTAGATGGTTGATGCTGGAGCGGACAGATCGAGCTAGCCAAGAGGAGTGGGAACCAGATGGTGAGGGAAGCCAGGGAGGAACTGCAGAGTTAGAACGCTGGATGCAAGGGAAAACCTGGGGCGGAGACACAACGGTTGTTTAGAGCGTGGGAAAAAACAAAGTAACAAAATAACGGTGAGTCCAAAAACCATAAAAAATCTCTATAGATAGCAGGGAGCAAAAATACTAGAGACTGCAAAAAAACTAGAGATAAAAAAAAACACTAGAGACTACAGGAGGCATACAAAAATCCAAGGTTGCTGAAAAACAGGAAACACTAGAGACTGCGATGAGCAAACAAAAATTGTAAGGGAGCACTGAGGACAAATTACCAGTAGTAGATAATACTCAGGCGGTGAGTAGCTGGTTCACCACTCCTCTTTTACTGGCCCAGCTCGTCAGTGGAAACCAGTTGCACCTCTGGAAGGAGCTCCAGCATCAGAGAAACAAACGACCCCCTCTGGGAACCTGGGGAAGTGTCTAGAAAAGACTCACACTGACACCAACCTCATGTATGAGATATATTTTTTTTACTACTTGGCAAAAATGCACTGATTGTGGCTTTTTGGTTTTTCATAGTTTTAGGCTGCCAATAATGATCCCTACTTGTCAAGAAAACGCATTGCAGACCATTTGAAAGTAGGTATTTTTGTTTGGTTTGATGTCTATAATGATTTTTTGTTTGTTTGTTTGTTGTTAGCATTTGCCTTGCTAAGCAAGTATTTTGATCGCTGATTGAATGGTTTATCATATTTGTTATCCCATCACATCATTTGTACCTATAAATCACAAACGCAATTCATTTTTTCACCCGTTGGAGAAAATCGCTGTGCTTCTGGAGAATCCTACTGTTAGGAAATCATGTGTCTACTTCTTGATAATGTTAAATGTCAATTTAGGACTTAATCATCAAATTGTTATAACTTTACATTAAGTTGATGTCAACATTAATCACTCAAATCTGCATGCCATTGGGGACGGTAGTTTTTGTTGAACAGATTTTCTTTGGTACCAAACTGCAATCTGAGGTAATTTGGTTTTAACAAATAATGCAAAGTGACAAAAGTCATAGTTTCAATAAACTAAAGGATTTAGGCAAAAGTAACAGAATATGCTTTTTCGAAGGATCTATAATTTGCTACCCTGCAAGATTTGATCTGCATGGTAATTTAATAGCATTTTGTAACTCTAGATGTGACAAATGTCAAAAAATGCCAGAGTTGTGTCTGGTTTTTCAAACAGGAAAGAATTTGAAGATGATTTAGTTAATCTATCTATAGTTTGTTTTTAATGCTTTTAAGGACATTTAATCATTGAGTAAGTCTAGGAATCCAACCATTTGTCAATTTTATGGGGCTGACCTTTAGACAGTAAGATGTTACTGGCTTGGTCAGGCTTGTTCTTTAGTTCTGCATGTATCAGCAATGTTTTATTGCTCATCTGCTTCCCAGAAACATCTAGTAAAAATCGACCCCCAGTCTGAAAGAATTGTTTTGTTAACTGTATCTGTCTGTATCTGTGTATGTTTGTGTATGCTGCAGGTATACTGCAGATAACTTGATTATCAAAAATGCTCCACACAAAATCTTTGATGAGAGGTTTTGTTCACAAAAATGCAACAGTCTTGAGCTCATTAGTCAGAGTGTCACAAGCGCAATTGATTTATTGTATTATAGTTGCAGTACATTTGTTTTGATAGAGTGACTGCGAATGGCTTTTTAAAAAAAAGGCAAAAAGCAAGTTATGGTTACCATTTTTGGGTTTAAATGAAATTGCACATGTAGGTTTGTTCAAAAAAGCGCTTTTGCTCCTTAATGACGCATGGATGGAAAAAATCTTTTTTGCTTAATCTGGATCTGGTACAGTCTGATCCTCTTTCAACTCTTATTTTAAAGACACACTTGCTTCTCTCTGTGAGACAAATCAAAACCTTTCCAGCTGCTTTTGCTATTAACTTCTAGCTGAGTATTTATCAAAATACATGGGAATAAAGACTGAAACAACACAAAAAAATTACAGCTCTGACAAGATCTTTTATCAAGTATGTAATATTAATTAGCATGAATTGGGTACATTTAATAAAAATAAATAGATATTGTATATATTTTGTGTTTTATCATTTATTTATCCAACATTTTTTTCGTGGAATTTTAAAGATTTAAATCTTTGAGATTAGCCGATTTGAGATTTGGGCCATCAGGGATGACAATTTCTACTTTTAACTCCTGACAAGCAAATTCTCACGAGCAGCTTGTAATACTTAACGCAAATAAGGCATGTATATGTAACTTTTGACAATAATTAGATAAATAGAATGTCCTTGTATTAAGAAAAAGATGGCTTCCTTACAATTTAGGAACATTTGAAATCTTAAAGACCTTTTATTTTAACACCAACCATTCTCTATTGTTTCATCTGCAGCTTAGGTTTTAAATGACACGCAGAACAAAAAGAGAGTATCTGATGCGTTCAAGCTTCCCTCCACATGATTCATCTTAGGTTTGAACTGGTTTAGATTTTTTTTTCTCCTTTTTTATGATACTTTTAAACATGTTAATGGTTTGGCACCTGTACGGTACATTTTAAACTTGGGGTCAAAGTTAGACATAGCCATGTGTATAATGACAATAACAGGCATTCTATTCTATATTTATGTTTGAACCAACAAGGTAGTTTCTGAGAGCAGCATATCTCTAAGATAATTAAATGATACATGATAAAGGGATTATAGACTTATTCACTTCTGGACTATCAGTGGAAAAAAAATGTTTGATTACCCAGCAGTCAAAGGTTTCTTGAAAATTGCCAACTTGATTTCTTCATGTCTTTTGATAGGGGTTCTTTAAGGAAGAGGTTTTAAACCTTTCTGCAATCGCCATAATCTGTATCTAACTCCACAGCTGCCCTATCATTTCCAGGTCTGGACTGCTGGGAAGAACTATAAAGCGTGAACGACTTGACTGTAAATTAAATTCAATTAGATATACTCTTCAATTTAAAAAACCTAACAGATCCTAAGTAAAGCAATCCTTGGGTTGTTTTTATGATGTAAAAACATTGAAATTAGTAGTGTTAATAAACTAGTTGTGACTAGTATGTTGCATTCAATGTCTGGGAAATTATAGGAATGTCCGACCAGCATCTGATTGGCTGGTCATTGCTCATTGTTGACCAAATCAAAAAAAGGCTATTCTGATCTATAGGCAATATTTGGAAACTTTTAACAATGATTAATGAACAGAACGCCAAAGTACTCAGTGCTTTAAGTGAGGTTGTTATTTCAGTTGGTTTTTATTACCCATAATAGATTCTGCTCATTTTCTTCTTTGTAAAGGTCTTGTCATTTTTTTGTCAATTTCAGCTTTACCATAAGCTACGCTCATACGTTTTGCATATGTTTATTCCATCAACTGATTTGATGAGTTAGCCACTGGCTTATGACAACGTGGATAAAAAAAGATCTCAAGGAATAAACCTTTGTGATTCAAACTCAGCGTTCCGCTTCAGATCTAAGTGTGAACTTATTTGTGTTCTGGCCCAGGTCTTTGCAGATATTCATAATACTGCTAAAAAAAATACATTTTTAAGTCCACTAAAAACAGACAGTAGATATTTTTGTTCTGAGTTTTTCTAAAACAATTAAGGTAAAAACTGTTCTACTCATGTTAAGAATTTTTCACACATGAATTTTGTCGTCTGTTAAAACTCAGCTCTGTCACATTGTCTACCCTCTAAGAATGTTAAGGGCATTTCCTTCCCTTACTCCTTCTTTCTCCATCTTTCGGTCTTTGTCCCTGCCCCTCTATTTTTCTGTTCTTGAAGGCGTTTAGAAGCTCATGAATATTTAGGTCTTGGAGGGGAAGTGTCAAGGGACTCCCATGTGTGGCTGGTCTGCCCTAATTATGGAGATTGGTCTCAGAATCCTCGCGAAACTCACACTTTTTAAATGAGGGAGGAAGGCCAGATAATGATCAGAAGTTGTCAGTTTGGAGAAGCTAATGGAACCTTAAACAAAGGGTGTAATATACGGATGCATCTCATCACCATTTCATTGAAGAGTAATTTAATTCAGTTATTCAGTATGAACAGTAAAACACTGATACAGATTCATTACAAGAAGAATGATGCATGTATATATATATATATGTATATGACCTTAAAGGTAATACAAAAGTATTTGGGTTCATAGGTGTTTTAAATAAGAATAACAAAGAATGACTATTGCACAAAAGTTATTTTTTTCCCCCAAAAAATTTATAGGACGGCCGCTAAAGTTATCCAGCAGACACTCTCCACCCCGAACGTAATTTTTAACAACTTCATAATAATGAAGCTGACTCTAGACAGTGTGCCGCACAAGCATTTTAACAGAAATGAAGTGGAAGGAAAAATTGAGTGCCATCACAGCCATGCATTGCAATAACATGGGCAGAAACCTTAGGTTAAGCCACTTCTCAATCAGAGACGAGGTCAGACATATCCAGAGCTGAGGTCTAACCAAAACGTTTGCGATTCGCTTGAGGTTCTCTGTGACGCTTCTGCAAACTGGAAGAATTGTTGGTCCACTCTGTTTTATAAAGCCCAACATCAAAAAAGACATATGGAGATGGTGATTTTATTTTGACAGCGGAATAACTGAAATTTGAGTTTCCGTTTGTTGCCACCTATAGTCCAATTTTTTTTTGCAGGTACAGGATCCTCCGATCTGGTATAGGTTTTACTTCTTGAATTGACTTACTGCAACAAATTACCTTTGCATGATTTATTGAGCGGCACCTATTTTGTTTAAACAAAGAGACAACAAAAGTACATGTTAGAACGCACACTCTCACAGCAGGGAGACAATAACTTGAGCAAGTTGCAGCCTACAGACGTCCATTCCTTTTTTCCTCTTAGTACAGTCATCTATAATTAATGCTTACAGGAGTGAAGGTGCGACTCACGGATTCTTTGATGGACAGAACTGAGTCAAGAGGAAACGGGCGGCGGGAGTCACGTTTTGTTGTTTGGACGAGCTTGGTAGGAATTCATGAATGCAATAACAAACACTAAATTAGAGCTGAACTGGAGCACAAAAGCTGTTAGAAGAGGCAGTAAAAAATTACTTAAGGGGGGAAAAAAGATACCTGTGGCCAATATGTTTGGGAAAAAGAAAACAAGGAGGCGGCTTGACCGAGAGACTGAAGAGGAAGTAAAAAGAGACGGAAGGTGAATTAGAGGTCAGAATGGAAGTAAACTGAGCTTTGCATTCTAAGGGAGACTTGCTGTATTCTCTAAGTGATGTCAGACTGCATAAAGGGTAAGGAAGATGACTGCTTAGAGGAGAGAGATGTAAGAGCATTTAGGAGAAACCTAAACAGGAAATGAGGAGGATGCATGAAAAAGGTGCACTGTGAAGGAAATTACTGCTTTCATTGCTGTCTATTATGTGGAGGCATGAGATAACCCTAAAAACACAGGAGCTTGATGAACATCTCCTTTATAACTTTTTCAGGTGTATTTGTCCCTGTCTTTATTTAGCCCTGGAAAATATGCTGTAAAGGTAACCGTGTCGGCCCAGATGTCATGTCTGGATTTAACCTACACAGAGACATTTTAATTCTGGCCTCTTTAGTCTATTTAAAAGTTAATAAATGTCCTTGCGTTGACATCTTTGTATTAATTTACTCAGCAACATATTTTCATGCTGTTTAGAAGTAGATGTTGTATTTTGTTTCCCAGTGGGAAGCATAATTTCTTCAAACACAAGTACGTGCTGTGTCCCTTTTATTAGAAAATAAAGCAATCGTGTAGAGATGTGGCATTAAATGCAAAAGAATGTCAGTATTGTCTTTATACACATGTACAATGAGGTTAAAAGTCAAACCCAAAACATTGAAAACTGTAAAAGAGCCAATACATACAATATAATTACAAACAAGGATAAATAAGTATATTGCAAAAATAAATAAATACTGTGATATTTACTGTATCAATATAAATATAAATATGTTTTGTATTTTTGTATTGGGTTGGAATGGTTGGAGTCTGGAATCAATGCATGTGAAAGTTCAGGACGGTAATTGCTTTTGCGGTGAAGCTGTTTCTAAATCTATTCGCATTTGTTTTGATGTACCTTTAGCACCTCGCTGAGGGCAGCAGGTTAAAAAGGCTGAAGCAAAGGTCTGTCTTGGGTGAGAATCCATTGCTTAGTGCGCGGATGCACTAGATCTGGGATCCAAGTCTCGCAGTCTGGGGGTCAGTGGGCCAAATTCAGGTTTGGACCCTGGACATGTCAGCAGTCCACCAAAGGAAAAGAGACATATAACGCAAAACCATGTTCACACATACACTTAAACATTACACTCATGGTTTTAGACTGTGGGAGAAATCTTTTGCACAATCTCTTGTATGGGGGAGAACATGAAAACTCCATGTGGAAAGATGACATTTAAACCCAAGACATTTTTGCTGCTAGAAAACTGCCCTATCACCTGCTTCCCCATTGAGCCTTCCTATTTAAAAATCATAATTCAAATTAATTAAACGGCTCCGTTAATACTTGAATATTAATTGAAACGGACAATTTATTACATTTGAAATGATCCTTTAGGCTGACATTTAGATTTATAGTGGTGTCATCAAATTAAGATTTCTTGTGTTCATTGTGGGGGTAAGAATTTTAACATTTGTTGGATTATTTTGTGCCATAAGTACAGCTTTGCCCCTCTTTGCCAAGCGTGATTTAAACGTGTGACATTCAAGGGGTTTCACACTGAAACCATATGAGTGTGAAGGCCAAAGTCTATGACTCAGCCATTCACTAACCTCTGGATAAGAGTTATTCTATTCTCTGTGTTCATCTGCAAAGTGTCCATCCCAGCCTGGCCTGCTCTTACCATCATGTATTGCCTGATTGGTGTGTTAATAGGCGGGAAAAAAGGCATCCAGTCATTTTAAACTGGCTGCTTGGTAAAGCATTCCAGTTCACTCTCCTGACAACTCAGCCGAAGTTTTGGCTTTCAGTCTTGCAGATCTGCTACACACTGCGAGGTTCTGCTGGGCAGCTGTTCCAGCTCCCCGTCACGGCAGGCGATCGGACTCTCCTCGCCGCCACCATGTGTGAGCTTTCATCAGGCCACTTCACAGCCCTCTGAGCGGAAACCACACCACCACCACATGCAGCAAACGCACACCGCGCAGACAGCAACGCACACACACGGGAGTGATTATGGGACACAGACTTGCAAACACATGTCGGCGCAACTTATAACAGACCATGGTTTAATAAAGTGTGTCATCAGTCAAGGTGGAATGGATCCCACCATGATTAATGTGTCTGAGACTGCAGCAGTAATGCTTACCAGTTTATAATTACCTCACCACATAAGATCCATCACTGTAACCTGAAACGAGGTGGTTGTTGCACTGGACACGCTGATAATATTAGTCAGCAGTGACGTTTCTCGGTATTTATGCGTGTGTAAAGTTTCGGAGCAAGGCTGGAGAAGGTTACACGTTTCTTAAAAGCACTTTCATATTTATTTATGCATACTTTTTGTTTTACTCCACATGTGTTTTTTAGCTATATATATATATATATATATATATATATATATATATATATATATATATATATATATATA
This sequence comes from Orestias chungarensis, assembly GCA_032876305.1. Taxonomy (NCBI): domain Eukaryota; kingdom Metazoa; phylum Chordata; class Actinopteri; order Cyprinodontiformes; family Cyprinodontidae; genus Orestias; species Orestias chungarensis. Next base: position 2,536,554 of record JAVLVB010000613.1, on the reverse strand, counting down.
TATATATATATATATATATATATATATATATATATATATATATATATATATATATATATATATATATATATATATATATATATATATATATAGCTAGAAAACATATATATATATATATAATGTATACTCGTAACTCCATACCAGTATTTTATATATCTTATATATATATCATAATAAAGAAATAGAAAATTAGATTATTATTGTCCTACATATCTGCATATATAGATTCAGTCGTTATGAACTTGCTGTAGATTTCAATAACGGCTTAAAATAATTTGACCTAGTAAAACCTGCTGCCTTGAAAATGGGCTCCGTCTCTTTGAGAAGTTCTGTTGCTTTTCAACACTCCTTGGAGCATATAGTCCCAACAACGCTTCTTCAAGCTGTACATTGACGCAATCCATGCAGCATCACACTAGGAGATGAGTGGCAAGGCAATAAAGGTGTATTTAAAACTTGTACAAGGTAAAATTAGCTTGGAGATAACTGGGTTAGCTGTTTTCAAATGGTAAAATTAGTTGATCCCCCAGCTAGGGTTAAGCAGAGATGGTTTATGGAGTTGTCGAATGCTCATTGTGATCCGATTGGTGGAGATAAACGTTGAAGTAGTAAGCTGGGTTCGGTTATGGAGCAGTAGTCTGTTTCTCTATCCTGGGTGGGATCCAGAGGTCTGAGGTGAGTGTGAGGCTTTCCGGATGGCTTGAGCTCTTCAGAGGATCTTGCGAAAGTAGAGCAGTCACCCAGGTGGGACACTGAAAGTATGGAGAGATGGCAGACAGGTTGTTTCCACTAGGTGGTCTGAGAAGCTCGAGTGTGACGAGGAACCTGAAACCCATTAAACATGGCGACTCGAGACCTAAAAGTAAACATCCACATCTGTACAAGAGGTGATGTTACTCAAGGAATCGTTGCAAAAACACAATACAACTCAAGCAAGGTTAGAGACGCCATCAAGGTTGATCACCCTGTGGAGGATGAAGGCTCTGCTTACTCCTTAAATCTACCCGCCTGCCTCATTAGCTGAGTTTTTAGAGCTCACTGCATCGATGCTCTCTGACACAGACAAAAAATACCCTCCCACACCAGAATGCGGAAAATTACTCCAACATGTATGAATAAGTCCATGCAACTCCAAGTATGTTGTTAAACAGGGAATGATTTTATCACATGATATAAAGCTAAAAAATAAGATTAATGTCATGCCTTTAAGGTAATGGTGTTATGATGACAAATTTAGGTAAGCAGCAAAATACAGTCTTGCCAACCAAGCAGAACAATATTATATAATATTCAACCAACTATCACCTTATTATTCTGGGTTCTTAACATTAATACCAACATGCTCTTTTAGAGAGTGGGAGTAATTGTTGTTGTTATGTTTTAAACAGTAGTAGTTAGATAATGTTTTACATTTTAGTTTAAAGGTTTTGTGTAAAAACCATAAATTCCTAACCCAAGATTACCGTAGCATGAGAAGCTAGTATCAGATCATGGCGAACATTAAGTTAACATCTTCATGTCAAAGTGCCTACAGCGCTTTATTTGCACTATTCTGTCCTTTTAAAATCCTTTAAGCAAACACTACTTGGATTTTTCAACAAGTTATCGGGAGCTCTCAGAGAACAGTCTGAGCAAAGCTTTGGTGTCATCCTGTCAGCTTATGATTTATGAGTCTAATGATTATTTGAAAAAAAAAAACAACAACAGCAAAACATACTGGAAAAAACTAAGAATATAATGAACGTGATGAGGACCCGGAGTAGCAGCTGTGAGTGGATCGGTGCTAAAGTGGCAGAATAACCGGCTCCAGAGATATGACGATAGACCAGCGTTTATGAACCACCTGTTTTTATTTTTGTTTTCTCTCCACGCCGCTTCAACCGGTGTTTGTCTCCGAATGACGGAGCAATTTATGGCAACGACATTTAAGTTGCAGGGCGATACGAGGTGTTCTGTTTGCTTATCTGCATCTGTAACGGAGCTGTGCAATCATCCTGAATTAGTCAAAGGAACAGGAGGTGGGGGTGAAACTGGAGATTGTCTGAGTCTAGATTGCAGTGTGTTGTTTGGAGGTTTGGAGATCGTACCAATCTTTATTTGGAGCAGAAATTCTCTGTTATCCTTTTTAATTTTCTCCTTTGGGGAACACTTTAAAGAGCATTATCATTTTATTTGTACTCTAATTTTACCGTAAACGTGTGTATTTGCGTGTATTTTGAAGATTCTGACGCACTTTCTGGGCCTCTGCGAACTCCTTTATTCTGTTATCTCTTATTATCTATATTTTGACATCAATAAATGCTAAATTATGTAAGAGATTCTGCCTTTGATGATGGCTCGATAAGTGTTGGCCAATTAATCAGTGGAGCTGTTTAAAATCTACTCAGCAGCTCTCTTGATTCCGCTGAGCCTGAGCTGCACCGGTTTGAGAAGCTGTGATATAATGTCCTCGAGGTGAAGTAATTGTCCAATACTTCTCCAACACCCACCTTTCAAAAGGAAAAGCTTGCCCCCGCCATATAATCGAAAATTCCTGAAGTAATATCTTTCTTAATACAGCAGAGTGGCCCCAGGGAAATATTTGGTCATGTCAAGGCTTAGAGAGAGGAGGAGAGACGACAGGGAGATGGAGTGATGGGGACCATAGAGGAGATAAGGGAACGATACAGTAGATAAGAGGCTCATGGTTCTGCTCCTATATTCAGCTCTCAGTATTGCCTTATTCTAAGGCTAACTGTAAAGACTCTGTCTGTGTAGGCTTTCACGGCGCCAATATCTCTCGCCCGTATCCGCGCCTGTGTATATTTTCCTCCTTGGATTTCTTTGGTCGTCATAGCAACATTAGATCACATGGTATATAGGTGGTGTTCGGTGATGTATAACGACAGAAGGTCTTTGGTTTTTTTTTCATAAAGAGCCGCTCATCAATCTGACCTCAGCTGATCAGAATTCATGAGGCTGCCTGCTCCCCAGTGATTGGCAGTGGCTTTCATCTCATTAGGTTTGCCTTCATTTTGTCTACAACCGCAGATATTACACGACATATTGGAAAATCGGACATCGTCCTTAATTTGTAAAAAAAAAGAGGGAAAGATGGATACAATATGATTATGAAGAAGTGCTTCGCAGCTCCAGGTTCTAATCAGTGCCTATTGAAAATTTCACTTTCTACCCTTGGTAGATACAGTGAGAATCAAAGAAGAATTGGATTCCTTATTAGGCTGCACCAGCGATCAACTGGTCTGAAACGCAAAAAGCGAGTATCTTTGCTCCGGTCAGTGAACGCACAATGCAAAACTGTACTACAGAGAGAATAAACAATTTCCTTCGGGATCAATAAAGTCTATCTTATCTTAATAGAAATCAAAGTTAATGATTGCTATTTAAAGTAAGACTGTAGTTGCTAAAGTGGATAAAACTAAGTCATTTTAGTGCTGGGATTGGAAAACGTTTGCAAAATGTTGCTAATATTCAGCTCTCTTACATAAGGAATGAAAAAAAAAAGATTTCAATTACAGTAAACCTAGCCTCTCTAAACACGCTAATGACAATAATTGCCAAAACCAGCTCTGTAATTATTTTCTTGTTTTAAAATAACAGTACATCCGCTCTCAATGTTACCATAGTTCCTGATATAAGTAAGAAAAGCTGCTCAAACCGCATTTGTTTGTATTTGTATGTTTGTTATTGTCATTACTATTTATTTTAACTTATTTGTCCTTAACGAGAATTTGAGTATAGATATTGAGCTTCACAAAAACCAAAGATCGGAAAACTGAAAAAAAATTCTGGTTGGTAAATGTTTATACAGATGTTATAAAGATGTTAATAAGAACTTTAAGCCTTAATTTACCCTAAAAATATGTTTTTCAGAAATGTATAATTTTTTGATAGCTTCAGCATGTAGGAGGACAAAAGGCAGGTTTAGGCACAAAAAACAAAAATTTTAATCAATAACACGGACACAACTCTTAGTGTCTGCTTATTTCAAGAATAATCAAACCATTGGAATATTTCTAAAGAGGCACCAGAAGCTATATTTGACATAAACGTTTAATAAAAGCTATTTAAGTGTAAAAACTGGAACGTCTACTCATCTGAAACAGAAAAGCATGTGCTCTTCTGCTCGGCTTTGATTTTTATGGAGACAGCTGATGCTCAACACTTTAAATGAAATTTAATATATACATTTTTTTCACAAATAAAACATATTTCTAAAACCTAACTGTGTTGCTATTTTTTCCCCTCACAATTTAAAGTATCATGTGTTTATAAAAGTGTTGTTTTATAATACTTTCCTTTTACTTAATTACAAAGTTAAAAAGAGGATATTGATGTAATGGTTTAATGTAAATAAAGTCTTCATTTTATTTTACTTAGAATATTTTTCTGCTTGTTTGAAACATGAGAAATATGCATTTTTATTGGTTAACAAATAGCATTAAAAATGAACTTAACTCAAATTGACTGTTACACTAATGGTAAAATGTAAGGACGAATATAAGGTAATATATGATGTTGCTTCATGTTGTTAAAGTAAAAGCAGGTCAGAAATCCTCCAAGTATGTCTCAGAGTGACGGAGAGGCTATGACAAAGATGGTTAGACCGACAGACGGATAGAAAGTGACTCCTTCAGAGAGCTGCTAATCTCAAAGTTAAGTAGATTACTATCGCAGCCGGGGGCTCTGAACCAGCCTGTCTGAAGAAAAGGAAGCTGCTCTAAGCTGCTAAGTTGCTGTGCATTAATGCACCACGTGCACCAGAAAACTGGTCAGAACCACTCACCTCCTTGAGTCCTTTTCTGTCTTCTCCTGTCCATCATAGGTGAGTGCTGCTTCCTAACAAGCTGTACCTCTCTGAATCTATAGACCTGTTTTAAGGGAGCCTGTGGCGTATCCGACCTGTTTTTTAACGAGGCTTTAAACATTCTTTCCCAATGTACACAATTTCTTAATGAGTAGAAATTTTGTATACTGATTTAGAGGAAACCTGGATGCCAGTTCCAAATAAAATGTTGTACAACAGACGACAGAGCTATGCAAAAGTTTTCAAAGTTTTTATTTTCCAAATTGCTGAAGCTTAGTTAGATTATGTCGGGAACATTTTTGAACAACGCGTCTTTTCCAGAGTTTTGGCACAATTTGTAACTAATTAGTAATTGACTAATACTTTGATCCCAATCCTCCTATTTTTACTGTTGCTTTCCGGGTCGAAAGTGAACCTCTCATAAAACATGTTTCCTTCCAGTATAGCCCTGTGTTTAACTTAAATTTATCCTCCCATTATAATGCGTCCCTGTCCCACAGCATAATGCTGCCTACACCATGTTCTAAAGTGGGATTGGTGTGTTCATGGTAATGAGCTGTTTTTGTTTTCCACCATCCATCCTTTTAACTGCCAACAATTTAAAGGTTGGTCTCACAAGACCAGACCTCCTTCTTATAAATGTCTAACAAAAAAACTTTTTATGACTCTCTTTTCACATCTTTCTTGTCAACAGTCATTCATTAGGGCCTGATTTGTGGAGTGCACAGCTCATACTTTTTTTTCCTGACTCATTTTCTCACTTAACAGTGAGTTGTGATCACTGCAGCTCCTCCGTAGAGTTACCATGAACTCTTTGTCTACTTACTTTTTTTCCCACACTTTGAAAATTGCCGCTTTAAAAATGATGTGGATTTGTAATTTTGTTAATCTTTTTACAGAATAATCAGCTTTAGGGCGCCAAAACATTCATTTTCATCAGATTTGATCATTTGGCTTGAACTAAAAATGACATTTAGAGCGACAACGAAAGAGAGGAGACTTGTGATGGAATAATTCAGTGGCTGTTCAGTTCTGACACTCCAGAAGACGACGACTTTAGGAAGATGAAGATGGCAATAGGAGACTTTTCCTGGTAGGCTGCTATATTTTTTTATTCTTATAGCAGCATTGTTACAGGCACTGTTTGGAAAAGGCGTTTATAGGTATTTATGTATTTAATTGAAAGTAAAGATTTTCTGTTAATATCTTTGGTTACAACAAGACACCTGCAGCCTATGTACAAGTGTGGCATATGTAGATACAAATTCTCTTGTCATTTTCAGATGATCTATTTAAACAGTACTAAATCCGATGTTTGAAGCTTCCTATATTGCTTTTATAACTTATTTCTTGGCCTAAATTTTTCTCTAGTACCAGTCTGCTGTGTTCCCCTGTTGCTGTGTCTCCACTAATGTTCTCTAGCAGACCTCTGAAGCTGGTTTTGTACAGAGACTAAATTATGCAGAGGTTGACACAGTTTATTAAAAAAGGTGATGACATTGGTTTATAAAACCCCACTCAGATACTTGAAGGTTTCTTGTTATCTGTAAAAAAAAAAAGTTGAAGGGTATTAAGTATTTTTTCGAGCTATAGTAGGTAAATAACACATCACTTGATCTGATATAGAGGTTTAGCTGCTGCTTATTTGGAGATCAGCTCCTAACAAAGAGATATGCCGCAGGCGCGTTGCATTGAAACGTACATGCAAATCGTATTTAGTCATGGTAAAGTTTAATCTCCGTCTTGCTTAGTTTCACATAAACAGTTTTTTTAAATGATTGGTATCAGAGTTGCTGTCTCAAAGAATGACAACAAGGGTGACAATGATAAAATCCATCCATCCATTTTATATGAACCCTTGTCCCGATTGGGGTCAGGTGGGTCAGCTGGCGCCTATCTCCAGCTTACAACGGGCGAGAGGCAGGGGTACACCCTGGACAGGTCGAAAGTCCATCGCAGGTCAACACAGAGACATACAGGACAAACAACCACTCATACACACACTCACACCTAAGGACAATTTAGAGTGCCCAATCAGCCTAACAGTCATGTGTTGGACTGGGGGAGGAAGCCGGAGTACCCAGAGAGAACCCACGCATGCTCAGGGAGAACATGCAAAGTCCTTGCAGAAAGACCCAAGACAGTGCTACCCACTGCGCCACTGTGCAGCCCTGTGATAAAATACCAACTTTGTAAACATGTGTGACATCTTTTAAATGGAAACATTTGAGTTTGAGTGACCTTTGTGCTGTTGTGATTAGAAGAGGATTTTTTTCTTTTTTACTTTGCTGCCAAAGATAAGAAGGAACGCATCTAGAAAACCAAACAATAGGGATGTTTTGAACAGCTCAGCAGTCCCTTTATGTGTGAAGAGTGTTTGCTGTTGTATATTGATGATTTCAGCTTTATTTGACAGGCCTTTCACCTTTGACCCTGACCTGTACCTCTCCATAAATGGAAATTAGGTGCAGCTCAAACACATAGCTAAGGTTTTGCACAATTTCAGTTGAACAATACATAATAATATATATTTTAAAAATAATTATTAAATAATAAATACTACTAATAAAAGATATGAGCTTTATTAGTTGTTGAAAAACATGACACACAGATTGATGTTCTAAATCCTTTGTTTTTGTTACCTATTATTTTTAAGTTACAGCTAATGAAAACCTGATAAAATTACATGCATTTTTTTAAAGTAATGTGGGCTAAATGAAAACTATTTATCTCAACATTTTGGAACCCTTTGGAATGCATTTAAAAGTTTTTAAAAAAATATAACTATTTTTACCATGTAGTTTTGGAAGTTGATTTTTAAATGTGGCATTTAATTGGGTATTGGGTAAAACATTGTTTCAGTGTAGTTAAAGAAAATATGAAAACATCAATGGCTCAATGATAAAGGTCAAATATTTAATGCTAACATGTGTTTGTAACATTTTTTTATGAAAATTTTTATAATTTCCAAGTCTTCCAAAAGGATGACAGCATTAAATTTTTGCTCTATAACAAATTGAGTTTGGAAACTAAAGCAAATGAAATAAACCAATATTTTGTCATTTTAGTTGGTCCTCCTTGTGCTACTGATTTTCCTTTTTGCTCTTCATTGTATGTCTTAATTTCCACAATTCTGTTCCAATAAACATCCTGCTTGTGTAAATAAACTTTTAAGCGCTAAAATCTCTTAAAAGAAGGTTTACCTGGGCAGATTGTTCTCTCCTCATTTAGCAGATTGTCCAGACGGTGGATTTCTGCAACAAGCTGCAAAGAATGTTTAAAGATGCCAAATATATAAAAAAATACATGTATATATTAAAAACGTTTGTTTATATAAAATTTAAGCGATCATCATTTATATTGTATTACTGTCATATACAAAATGTTGGCTGTAAGCCAATAAAACAGTCAAAATACGATCATTATGAGCTTGCAACTTTAATTCTAATCCAAGAATGACGTCAGTATACGGTAGAATACTGATATTGAGTCAGATCAACTTGTTTACTTGTTGAACACCATTAAATGTCCAAGTAATGCAGTATTACATCCTGATAACGGAAGCCTGCTTTTGAGTAGTCTGCTGTTTGTGTGTGTGGGCCAAGATAATGAATCTATGTGTCCCTAGATTACCTCAGACTCTACTTTTTTTTTTGTAAATCTGATTTTCTTGTTTTAGAGTCTTAAAAATCTTCAGACTTATTGGTTCTTGATGTGAAGAATGGGATAAGACTTACACAAAACGTGGCGTGCTAATGCATCATGATGAGGATAAAAGTTACCCATCAACGATAAAAAAGGTAGGAGCTTGTCTTGGAGACACAGTAGTGCTTTAAGCAGTATGGTATTTTAGATGAAAGTACGCTACTATGTAGTGTAACATTACATTAATGTTGCTGACTATGCAATCGGGCTGCAATGCTGGGAGTGATTCACAGTACGATAATTTTGAAGTTTAACAGCTTCACAGCAAAAAGTCACAATAATCAGAAAAAAAAAAAAAGAAATTATGAATACTAACAATAACCTATTCTGAGTTGAGTGCAAAATCAAAGAAGAAACAGGTTTGGCAGAAAATTAACTATTTCGATGCAAAAGAAGCCTTTTTGGATTCAATGTTATAGGATAGATGGAAAAACGCATGAAGGATCACCCACTCTAGAAAAAATATATATTTTGTTGTGCGCAGTGATATAGTATTTATTTATTTGCTGCTGAATTTTTAACTTAATCTGACTCTTTAAATCGTGAAGCACAAACCTTATTGATGGACACTCCTAGCTAGTTAGAATATTTTAATATTAGAAAATATACTGATTAGTTTGGGTAAAAGCCATTTATCACAAATTTACCAACTTCTCTACTGTGCTGGGAATCGGTCTCAGTAGTTATCTTTATTTCCAGGTTCAGTATTATGTCCCGAAAATAACTAATTTTTTATTTGCATTTGACATAATTTTGGTATGACAGCAAACACTAGCATTTATAACACAGTAGTTACCAAACAATAACATTTTTAGAGGAGGTCCTAGAATTTGAGATTGTAAGAAAATATTTATTCACCATTAGTTCAGTCAGGAGGAGGAAGTCAGGAGAAATGTTGATACCTGAGAAGCTGGTGAACATAAAAAACACTCCCATTTCCAGATATTTAAAAGCACTCTCTAGTGAGCTCTGCAATTTCCCACTGTTGTAATAATTTCTTCTACCAAAAATTAAAATTATTTTGTTTCTTAAAAACAAAAAAATATGGAAATCATTTAGATCGACGTTGTAATTTCTGCTGGAGTTCTGACGAGCATATGACAGTCAACACTCTTTTACACCAACAACTGTATTGCCAGAACACTTTATCAGCAGTCTTTTAGCAGGTCATGCAAAGCTTGTTTAATGCATAATAGCAGTGAATGGAAGGTGCTAAAGGTCTAGATGATGTAAACCTGATTAGTCGTTAGCGGAACAAACCCATCTACTGTTTGTTTTCTCGTAACATGTTGTTTGGCATTAAATAAAATGTTATCTAACACATAAATACATTATTTTAAGTAGTAAAATTTCTACAAAAAGCTATTCAGTCTTTTAATATTCCAACATTCGTAAGGCACGAAATGCAACCTTTTATTCACTTAGCAACAGCAACAGTTTATTAAGATTCTCATAAATAACACCTGCAGTCATCCAGAGGATTTTTCTGATTTTCCTTCTTTCTTGAGGAAAGCAAGAGTGCTCGCCTATCTTTTTTAGTGCTGCCGGTAAGCAGCAACACATATTCCATTAACATTTCTTCCAAGTAAAGAAGTTCAGTTTTCAAGTAAAGAAACAGTTAGCAGGCTCACCCTACTGCAATATGTCACCATTCATATTTGGTTTTGATGTTTCTGCTTTGGAGAGATGCAGCTTTCCATGAAAATATGAATTGTGGTTAGTTTACATTTAAGTTCTTGATATTCCTCTTTATGGTGCAAAATGTTATAACTGTGGAGATTGACAAATTTATTGAACCGGACAGAATATCATCTTTGGATTACCTGGTTAAAGAAAGCTGTACAATGCATTTTAAGGTGCCATTGTCAGACTCAGCCCCCTAGTAGTATTTCAAGCAACTGTTTTTAGTTTAGATGTAATGCACATGTTGTCTGGCTCCATTTTCTTAAATGATTTGCTCTATGTAATACGTTTAACTGAATGAACATACAGTAATCAAACAATGTGATGTTCCAAACAAAGGTTGAATTGGTCTGTTTTGCTATCCTTTTGGTCTTTGTGGGTCACAGACAACTATCTATCACAACCCAATCTGAGCTGCTATGTGTGCGCCTATGTAAATGATTTAGGGTCTCTGTGGGACACTGAAGGGAGGACCTGGCACGTGGTAATTAAGGGTCAGCTGGGACTGTCACAGAGCAGCAGCTGTTAAAAAAAAAAAGAGACTGGAAGTAGGCCATAGAAAGGAGGAATATAAGAGAGCATAAAGAGGGGAGTGACAGGCGAGGTGTTAGACTGATGAATGACCGAGCAGATAGAGGAGATTTGGAGCATGGAAAGAAGGAGGAGAGGGTGGCGACGATGTGTTGTTACGAGAGACTAAGGTTTTTAAAAGGCAACATGAAGGGAAATCTCTGAATATATTAGGTTAACTTGACCTTCTCAGATAATTCAGGCAGGTTTGAAGTGGTAAGCTTTAGAAGGTTAACATGGCTGGTGAAATTCTGCACCAAAAAAAGCTGAGCAGTGGCTTAAAATGCAAACATAAATAAAACATTCTGACAAAGCAGGGAACCGTGCATCAAACTGATAAGGTGACCATCTAACAGAAGCGGATGAAAGAGGGAGAAAACTCAATGACTGCTGCACAAAGTCAGATTGTGTCTCATTAAATGAGCTTTCTATAGCGAAACAAGACAAGGAAATGATGTTCAATTGGAGGGAGAGATACAGAGGGGGGGAAAGGAAAGCCGCAGATCCCTGTCTGTCCCTCCCGCTGCCTCCATTTACCATCATTGATCGTACAGCCAGGCTGAATTGATGCCTACCTGCTATACTCAGACGGTCCACGTCTGTATTAATGTGTGCAAGAGACGGAAGCAGGGTGCCTGCATGTTTCAGATGATGGCTGACTGTTACAGTTCTCATATTTCTGTTCCTAATAAATGCCCTTACAAGCAGAGAGAAATGGGAAAAGCCCTGTAACACGAGGACATGCTGCCACAGGAGGGTTAGCAACATCAGTGTAGCCGTCGAATTCTGCAAACTCTGCTTAATTGTTTTTGAACATGTGGCCACAGCGTCTCCTGAATCTCTCAGAATATACAAGATTTTTATTTTCTCTCCAGCAGAGCTTCTTCCTGCGGGATCACTGCGTCAGAACTCCCTTTTGACGCACGGTTCACCACAGATTCTCAATTTTAAAGCATCTGTGGTGAACCCTTCTGGCTTCCTCTCGGTTGCTACATTTTATACAGTTCTCAAAATAAAGATTAAAAAACATGCATTTAGCCTATTTTGGTGCAGAGTGGCAAGAAGAAACAATGATGGAAAAATAATGGATGTTTACTGACACTCTTTGTTGAGCTTCAACTATTTTGCAACAGTCTCCATTTGTGCGAAACTGTTCGGGACATATGAGGCATTTGTCTATAACACAAAATTTCTGCTAACCATGTTTGGGTTTGTAAAACTGACAGAATGTAGTGAAGAATGCTCACATTAATCTTTAGCAATTACGTAATACAGTTTATTAGTTTGATGTGTACAGGGGCCCAGTTTAAAACGCCGTGCTGTCATCGTCACCAAGGCATTAATGGAGGACTCCTTGATGGCTGCCAGCATTTGAATCGGTGCATTAAAGGAGCAGCTGATTGTAAAAAGCTGGTGTGTGCTTGATCAGTCCGCTTTTATTGTACCATCCAAACTGCCGTTGCTCCTGTCCCTTTCTTGTTCAGCCATCTGTACACGGTAATTGTACCATTTACCATTTACCCCCCCCCCCCCCCCCCCCCCC
>JAVLVB010000613.1:2473729-2524146 GCA_032876305.1 Orestias chungarensis | reverse complement strand
AAACATCCACATCAGACACGCATCCAGTTTGCATTATCTGTAAGATGCTCAGCTGTGAGGCCCCTGGCCCCTAATGCCCTTTGTGTGGGGTGAAGACAGGACTCCCATTGTTGCGGAGATTAACCACCACACACTCAAATACACACCCACATGCTTCCCCAGACCCCCATGGGGTCTCTTAAATGTGGATGTGCCTTCAGGCACGAAATCACGGGCCAATTTCCAGCAGGGTCCAGCCGTGGACGGGGGTTGGCGGAGGTGTTTTTTGTTTTTTAAGCTTTAGTCAACATTTTGTCTGTTATTTGCAACAGAAGAAGTTGAAATCTATTATTCGTTCGTGAATCTAATTGGTCATGTGAGATGAAAAGGCAAAAATTCTCCAGTTTCAACCTAAATCTACTGCAATCAATGTTTTGTTATACAATGATTAGTAAATACATCAAAACAATTGATCACTAGTTTCAAGCAGAGCTTTAGAAAACTCCAAACAGAGCCTATGATCCAACAGATCCAGGAAGCTTTGTATTTTTTCTAAATTAGTGGAAGAAAAATAATATATTTTTATATAGCCATTTGACAGACTGTAAAATGAACAGTCAACATACTAATCTTTTTTTGAAACAAAGAAACAAATATTAGTTTGATGGGGATAATGCATCCTAAAGTGCATCCTAAAAGGCTAAGTAAAGATTACAATCCATATTCTGAAATTTGGTTACCTCAAAAAGTAAAAAAATCAACAATCATATTTTAAGCATTTCAATGTTATGTATGCAATAGCATCCAGAGATGTACTGATCAGAATTTTGAGGCTATTTTATTATCTTTGTTTTTTGTTTTTTGTTTTTGCCTTGCAGTGAAATTTGAGCAGATTAAGATTCTTTGAAGCACCATCCAGATAATTATTTCATTCTGTGTTTCCTGCTATTAGCAGTCATTAATTAATGATGTTCGTAGCAGTTGTGACTTCAAACTTGTGCTACTATCAGAGAGAGCTGACGTCGTTAAACAACTGAAAAAAAATGCTTACGCTGTTCTCTTTGTATTCCCAAGAGATTGTAGATACTTACCTCCATTCAGAGATTTCCACAAAGCTCTTAGCATTTGCAAATCTTGAAAGTTCAATGGGATAAATTGGGACAACTTTGCTTCAAAATGCAATGTTCCTTTCTTATTGTTATCATCTGAAAGTCTTTCTCTATCTCGTCTCTCCCCTAGCTTAAATAAAGCAAGTTCTCACGTCAGTAACAATCAAGCTGGCCACCAACTGTGGTCACTACCTGAGTTTACTCAGGCTAAAGCTCTTTGCTTTTTAAGTTTTCTGGATCTTTAGCTGGGGTGGTTAAATAAATGGTATCTTGGCCTGACCTTAAAAAAGGTTTTAACTTTTACGTTTGCAGATTAACACCAAACAAAAATCTCTATGTAATCTTTAATGACAATAAAATGCTGGCTTTCTTTTTTTAGAGTGTGTGAAAATGTGGTAGTTTTAGAAGGAATGTTTTTCTTTCACGTTTATTCACAGCTACTAAATGTTTCCTCCCTGTTAATTTCAGATGTGTAAGAAGAGAAGTCAGACAAACCATCAATTACTGTCTCAAAGCTGCATTGCTGCTTGTCACGTTTGGACGCCAGAGTTGACATGATGTAATGATATGACAATCGTTTTCTTGGACTTGAGGTTTTATGGCCATTTTGGTGTCTGGAAGGGAAGGAGCACCGGGTAGGAAACAAAGTGGGTTGAGCTCTTTATGGTTTGTTTTTAGTCTTTATTACCGCTTCCTGTACATGCCTAGCACTGTTCAATTTATCTCTAAATGCCGCGCAGAAGACTACATGAAGATAAAAGAGAAAGGCAAAAAAAAAGCCTAATTACACATTTGCAGGTTCGGGTGAATTTACAACATGACAACAGTAACTGAGGAGATGGATCTGGGAGCATTAGATGGGAACAAAAGGGGTCTGGGAGCGGCCCTGAAAGTTATGTGTTAATTGCAAACAAAACAGAGACATGAGACATCGGGCTCTTTTTCACATTTCCCTGCATGCATACATAAGCTAAGCCTTACTCCTGCATGCCATTTACATCTTTGCTTGTTTACCTCAACACAGTTTTGAACGTACCCTCTGATTTCTACCAGCATCCGGTAGCACCAGATCCATTAGGTCCCGCAGGTAGGAAGCTGGATCAATAAAATGAAATGGACTTTGCAGTCTTGGAGAAAGAACATTTTGCTGTTTTTTCGCTTTACCTGCAAGCAGTTTTAACTTTGGAGATGATCCGTCTAAACCACAGTTACACCCGGGATGTGACTGCACGGCTGCACCTTGATGCCATGCAAGTGCTAGGCGTGCGGCACGTGCACTGGTTTAAGCGTATGTGCACCATGTATGTGTCGTGTCGGTGTTGCGGACGGGGGAGGGTCAGGTTGGTGCGCTTGGTTGGCTCTGTGTGAGCTCTTTGTGCAACCGTAGGGGGAGTCACAGAGGGGAGGGAGGTGAACCGGGTGTTTCTCTCAGCTGCCGGCTGGCCTGGTTGCTGTTGGTAACTTTGCTTGATGAGATCAGAAGGGATCGGCTTTCAGGCTTCCATGTCTCGTGCTCCCACTCTCTCTCTCTCCCCTCTGTGCTCAGTAGCTCTTTCGCAGAAAGACTGAAGTGGAACTGAAGCTGGAGTTGAGCTGAAGCCGCTGGTTGTCCACTGTAAGCGTCATGAGTGCGCTGCCTTGGAAACCCTCAATGGAGTTGGAGGAGAAGTGAGCCTGGGGGAGGTGGGGGAGAACTGATAGCCTTAGGACAGATAAGCTCCAGGGAGGGAGATGAGAGAGAGAGAGTGACAGAGAGAGAGAGAGAGAGAGAGAGAGAGAGAGAAAGGGAGGGAGGTGGGGAGCTCCCTGAGTAAAGAGTGTCTCTATTTCAGTTGTGGTCAGAGAGAGTTGCGAGCTGCTCGTCTCTTCCTCTCTGTGTCTGCTCTGTTCGCGACTGCACGAAGAGGATACGCCGCATTTTTTGGATGAAGGAGTTTATTTTCTTCCTCCCCTGACCGCCGTTCACACATTCCCGGACTCGGACCGGGCTCCAACATGAGGTGAGATTTGAAAAGTCACGCTCCACAGTTTGATCTCCTCTGCTGTCTGAAGTAGATGAGGTCAGTCTTTGCTGAGAGAGATTACTCCTGTTAAAGCTGTTTGAGACAGTTTCCTCAATCATACACACTGCCTTAGGGCTTAAAAGCACAACTCTTCTTCATTATGTTGCATTGGGGGAGATCTGGCTAGCTCGGATGCTTCTGTTAACCTTCCTGATGATACACTCACTGTTGTCTCCTCTAGCTGTTGATGTCTTCTCTTCACTCCATTTCACCTCACTTCACTTATTAATTCCCCTAATGGTCCAAAGGTCTCAGCTGGCCAGCTGGGATACCCCTGATGTGTGTGTGTGCTTTTGCTTGGAGCAGACCCATGTTGAGTGTTCCGGTATAGGCTACCCCTTGAATTTCCTCTGCTCGACAATAATACAATAATAGGACGGATCCTGGAGTCTATTTTTACACGCCTTGTTTTCGTGTTTGTAAGAGACCCCTCCAGTCTGAGAGCGTGCTCCTCGCCGTCTGCGGCAGCTTTTCTCCCAGGATTTTGTTTAGTCTATGGATCGCGGTGGGAATACGTTTGTTTGCTTCGTTCAGGGGATCTTTGTTTTTTTTTTTCGACTTCATCCTTTTGTTTTGTCAGCTGCTGACCTCTCTCAGTCTATTAGTCTCTCTTTCTTTTTCCATACCCTCCATTGTTTGCTTTCATTCACTCTCTTTATTCACGGGGATCCATGAGCAACCTTAAACCGCTCACAGTCTGTGCCTGTTTGTTTTTATTTTAGTTATTAACCGTTTGCTTTTGTTGTTTTTTTTGTATTTTCTTTACACACCCCTTTGAATTAGATTTCCACCAGTCGTTTCATTGACCTGGTCCCCGTTTAAAGAATGTGCAAAGATTTCTCAGGAGTAAGTTATTGGTTCATCTGTTGTGTTTGAATGAATGTGTGTGTTTGTGTGAATGGACGCTCTTGTACCTCTCTTTGTCAAGAGAAGTTCTGTTTAATCAAACCTGGAAAGAAAAGATGTGGGTTTATTAACTTATGCTACCTGAAAAACATGGTTCATACTTTTCTGAAACAAATTGTAGATCTAAAGATTTTTTCTTTATGATGGACAAGTTAAATGTATCTCCTTGATTTGTCACTTGAAACACTCTGGCATAGCCTCCCTCTGCATACTTAGCATGCACGATGTGATAAAAGCTAAAATAAACTTCCAGTTTTTCTTTCTTTTTGATATTTCCAAGAATTATTGGACATGAGCATTATAACTTATGTCCTATATGCTTCCCCCATGTACCATTGCTATGTAATTTGCACAAGTGCTAATCAAATGTTTCAGCAATTATTCAGTACATCTACGCAACATAGCTTTGGACATTCAGCCCAAGATGGTTAAGCAAACATTAAAAAGGGAAACAATTACAGGAAATACTGATTTCTCAAAACATCCAAATTAAAACAGCACTTTTAACCAATTTTATTGCAATAAATGCACACACTATACAGAATATGGATCACCCCAAAGGTGCTACGTATTTTATAGATCTGGTAAAAAGCAACATCATAAACAATGCTGAGCATTCAAGGGATGTAAAACGGGTCAATAAAATACTTGGGCAGCTCATCCAAACAAGGAGAACAACTGAAAAAATTATAAATTATAAATTTTTTCAGGATGTTTTACTAACTTTATATAAATAAAGCATTTGTTTACGCTATAGTTAGCTTTGCTGTTGGTTTCAGAAGGTATGTCTTTTTCTTTTTCTTTTTTTATACATCTTTAAGCTTATTTTCTCAGTTAATACTCACTTTAACACTTGCACAAAACAGTACTCTCTTTTTCAAGATTAAAACAACTCAAAAGAAGGTCATGCTGTTTTATGTGAAGATAGAAAAGAAGGTTGTGAGAGCAGTTTAACAGTCTTTTTTTACATCTTCACATAAGACGGCATGACTAACACACCTAATGATCTGATTTTAATTAATCTGTATTACAATCAGATCTTTTGGTATGTTGGTTGATTCAGCAACCATCTTTTAGGTCTAAGCAATAAAGACCTATCCAGGTTGTTTTTATAGTCAATAGTGTTTCTTAATTGAACATTTTAATGATTCGTTAGTTACAAGGGCTGTTAGTTAATGCGGCATTGACAAGAGAACTGATCTTGTGTCAGTTTATTAAATTAATGTAATTATGTGCAGTTTTATCAACCACTATTGAACTGCAAAGAGTGAGATGTATTTCCAGTGTTGGGGGAAATGTTTGTCCTCCTTACAGATTTTTACTGTTTTTGTCACTTTTTTGTAGATATTTCAGATAATCTGATTTTAATGTCCGACAAAGATAAGCTGTTATTATAAGAATATATTTAAACATAATAATTTCACTGCTTAATTGAAAGAATTTACCCGGTCTTAGGTGAAAAAGTATTTTCTCCTTAAATAACTTAACTCCCAAGTTTTTGAAGAGGTCAAAATGTTTTTAATGCTTTGATGTGAATAAGTTTTAGCTCACTGTTCTTTGCAGAATTGCTTTACTTTGGAGGGTGTTTGAGTTCAAATGATCTGTTTAAAGTCATAGCACAGCATCTAAATTAGATCCTTCATTTAGTTTGTTGTTTTCCTTGGCTCCATTTTTACTCCGTTTGTGTATAATAGCTCTCACAATGGTTTGCTGGAGTGCCAAAGCTTTATAGATCGGCATTGTTTTCTATTCTAGACTGATAGATGTGGGTGACGTGGCCATGGTTTCTTTTCTCTTTCTTTAGATCAAGCCATGTTATGTTTGCTTTGTGAGATCTTTTGGCCCAATTCTTGTTGACAGAAAGGCTCTGTTTAAGCGATTTCCTGGTTGTATAAGTCGGGCAGTAATTAGGCCTGCTTGTGTTTTAGTATGAAATTGAATAGTCACAGTTGATTTTGAATTTAACAAGGGAAGCAACCATTTTTACACAGAGCTGCGTTTGTTCGGACAACAATGGAAACATCCTGTAAAATTTGCTTTTATTTCAAAATAAATTCTCATCTTAAATGTTTATGGCACTGAATGGCCTTAATACAGTGCGTTTAGTGGCTCCACACATCAGGTATTTACCATCTACCTATTGTTAGCCCTGAGACAACCATCTAGTAAAACATTCAGTGCTTCACTGCTATAGCGGTATTCAGCATCAAAGAGGTGAAAGATTTCCTCAGTTGCGATTGACTCTTGTGGGCGTGACAGGTCTCATCACACTTGTGGAAGCGGTTCAGCGCGAAACAAGAAACAAGGGAGGCAGCAGGAGCACATCACATCCAGTCTTTGATTACTTCAGGCTTTGTGAATCTGCCACTGCTCTCCCTGAGAGCTCTATGGATGGCGTCTCCAAGACCTTTTCTGTGTCTGTCTGTGTTTGGGAGAGATGGACCGGTTTAGCCCAGTTCTCTTCAAAAGAGCACTAATAGTCCTCCCTCAGGGCATCTGGGATTTAAGTTGTCTGGGCAAAGAAATGTGTGAAGAAAGAAAAGCATAGTTTTGTGTGTTTTCATACATCTCTTGGATTTCTTTTAAATACACCCTACATTTAACGTCTTAGTCAAAAGGTCTCTTTCACTTCCTTGGTAAGCAGGGATTCAGTTCACTATTTGAAGGAAAGACCTCTGGATTTTTTATGGAATATTTTTGGTTTTACATTTCCAGAGAAAATCAGATGAATGTGATTCTTTAAAGGCATGTCTGCCACTGGAGTTACTTTATCAAGAGTTTAGACTATAGTGGAACAGAGATGGGAAGGGGAAAAAAAGTAATGCATGGGGCAAATTTCAGCAAAGGCAGACAGAAAACGGCATAATTTCAACTCTGCATGAGTGGCCGTCACCGTCAGATAACACGAGTACTGATTTGCAGTCGTGTGTGAATTCGCTGCCGTCCTACGTTTTGCAGATGGTGCTTATACTGAATGCTGAGCTGGCATTGATTCCCTCCTGCTGGACGCTGGGGCGTTTGGTGACGGGTCTGAGATAAGTTTTACCAACTGATAGGGAAGCAGCTCTGCAGAAGTCTCTATGGATTTATTGATGCATAGGCCAGGGTAAAGAAATCGCGGATGAGGCAAAAAAAAAAAAAAGTTTTGAAAGAATTAAAGTGTTATAAGGCAGCAAAGTTTTAAATGTAATGTGTGTTAGCTGCTTCTTAAAATAACAGTCAAATCTAAAAAGTTTTTGCTTCTTTAGGATTTTATTCAACCTTCTTATCAAATCTTAGATTTAGAGTTCTGTAAAAAAGTATGTGCTCCTTTAAGATTCTTTCTGTTTTTTTCATACTTCAATATTTCAGGACATTTAAGGACATTTTGAAATGAGAGAAAGATAATCTTTGAATATCTTTTTCTTTTTTTTTTTGCAAATGATCTAATTTATTTTGGCAAACAGGCTCCCTGCTAAGGTCATGGCACAGCAATCAATTACACAAATTTTTTATAGTCGTTTATTGATCTGAAAACTTTAAACCTAAGAAAACTGTATGGGGACACCGATGTGTTTTCGCAGCTGAAAAATAAACCCAGATACTCTACTTCTGCGTGTAGTTGAAGATCATTTTTGGTGCCAGGCGGTATTTGTCTCCTCTTTAGCTGCTCGGGGATTCCTTTAGTCGGAATGAATGTCAGCAATGTTGAGAGGATGCTAGTTTGTTTAATGTAGCGGGTGCATCTGTTGCTATGAAGACACACTGTATGATATAAATATGGATGTGTTTGTCAGCGTGCATGTTTTTTTTTGCGTGCGAGCAACTGTGGACGTTGGTGCCCAGATGTCGTCCCAGGACAGGAAGTTGGAAGAATGAACAATTTAATGATTCCTTAGTCACACGTCACTCTGCGATTCAGCACAGCAATGCTGGGTTAGATGATTTTGGACTTGTTTTAAGTAAGTCGGTTCCCTAAAGCTTACAGTAAATGTATGTGTTTTAGGTAAATGGATGATTTTATAAAATAGACTCCTAAGTTTTATTTAACATTGTTTATGTCTTGTAAATGCTGGAATAAATTAGAAATAAATTGATTGGCATTTTGAGAGTTTTTTTGTATTTAAGTAATGTGTAAAACAAAGACCCTGCTGGAAAACAATAAAAAAATGTGGTGTTTATTATTATTTCCGAACAATCAGCTTCTTGCGAATACCCTAAACTACAAATATTTATATGAGTAGTATCGACTGACTCACCTTATTTTCGGCATGGGAATAAAATAGGAATCTGTAAAGATTTCAGATTCGTTATTGTAGTCTGTCTGGCGGGAAAAGCAGTTTCCTGTTGGTGCCGTCTGCAGGTGGCCTTAGATAAGCTGTACCAATCACAAATTTTCACAACGGAATCAACCAACAAGCAGACTAAGTGAGTGTAGAGCTTTACGTGCTGTTTAGGGTTCCTGGTTGGCTTCAATTGGCCATCGGAGACTCAAACATTAGGTTTCAGTCACACACTGTAATTACCAGAGCGTTATATTGTCTATTAAGGAAAAGCTTCTCAATTAAGTTTGTATTTTACATCAATATTTTAAACTGATATCTCCAGCAGTGTTGGTTGAGATGTTCCTCAGCAGCGTTCCGTCGCTTTCTGCTGTGCCGATGCGTTAGTGTGTTCAAATCCATGAAAACACGGCGTTAGATAGACAGTCACTCAGTGTCCCCTCTCTCAATCTTATAGTGGTTCAAACATGGTATGCTCATAATCTCTCAGGCTGCTGCTGCCTGTAAGTACGACTACAGCGGGAGAGGCCAGATGAAGCCAGCCCACACACCAGGTGTACATTACAGCCAGTCTGCCCTCTGTTTGC
This sequence comes from Orestias chungarensis, assembly GCA_032876305.1. Classification (NCBI taxonomy): domain Eukaryota; kingdom Metazoa; phylum Chordata; class Actinopteri; order Cyprinodontiformes; family Cyprinodontidae; genus Orestias; species Orestias chungarensis. The sequence goes on along the minus strand of JAVLVB010000613.1, from coordinate 2,515,240 downwards.
CTTCTCATCTCAGGCTTAGGCACTTTTTGATGAAGATTTTAATGTTCTAGCCAACTTCTGATTGCTTTCTTGTAGTCTGTAATCACTGTGGCTTAGTTTATGTGTTTTTCGTTCCTGTTCATAATAAAATAAGCCTTCATGGAATTAAGGTTTGTGCTGAATTACATCAGACACCCTAGATGTTATCAATTTGAAGTTCAAGCCAGACATTTTTTATATTCATTTGGTGTCAAGTGCGGGAGCTGTGGTCCACTTCAGACTCATCTATACCCAGATGAAACTTTACTTTTGATGTTGTGTTTTTTGGGCAAAACTATTTTTCTTACAAACATGGTTCCTACCAGAACATATTCACCAACTGGCTGATCCATATCTTCTAAACTAAAAAACAGAAAAATTAAAAACTTATATAACTATTTTTTCTTCAGCGGTGGAGTCTTTTGGAGTAAGTTTGCATAAAACCCATTGCAAAATCATATATGTTTTTAAAGGAGAGTTTTTACCTGGTCTCACCCGATGCTTCTGAAAATTTCTTCGGCACTTGGATATTTTGTTTGTTGGTTCTGTTGACTTTGTGATTGAATAATAGTCAATCAATTTTAGAATTATGGTTCCAATGACCAGCAGGGGAACATTTAAAAGTTTAAAAATGCAGCTCTAACTATTCAGCAAAAGAAGCAGAATCCAACCTAACTTAAGCGTTTAGTTTTCTTCGTCATGTGCGCAATACTTATTTCTTATGTTCCAATTCATTTACCCATATTTTAACCTCTTAACTGCCGACAGCAAAAACGCCTGAGAAATCACCCAAATTAAATCAACTGCTGTTCTTCTAAATCTTCCTTTTTTGTAAACCTATCTGCAATAAGTGTGTGTTTATTAAGTTTGTAACACAAACTGAATGTGTTTATTTAAACAACCACAGAGTGTTGGGAGGTCTGGATTGAGAAATAAAATAGAGCGGTGCAATAAAGTTGGTCAGCATGTGTTGCAATTCAGAAACAAATGCCTAAAATCTAAACTTCAAATGGCTTCAACTCCTTAATGCTTCAACACAAAGTCATGTTTTAGGGCCCTAAAGAAAAGTAATACTTAGAGGTATTCACTGCTACATAACTTAACCACATTTATAGACATGAAAACACAATAACAACAGAATTACAATAAAAATAGTCTGAAGTTTTATATGTCTAAACTAAATCAGTGACTTCTTCAATCCAGTCATTTAACCATTTTGTTGAGAAAATATCAAATAGTCAACATGAACATTCCTCAACAAAACTTTTATATCAGTGGGTGTATATATCACTGTTGAAGTCATACAGGTGTAGCAAGAAGATAGAGGGGAGAATAACGGAGCTGATCAGGAGATCTGTCAAGATGGAGGGAGGTCGGCTAACTAAACAACAGATGAAATAAGCAAGTTTTTTTCTATTAGCAACAGCAGACGATGCGGTGGTCCAACACCGGCCACCCTGAGAAGTTACAATGCAACCAGGACTGAGATGACACAGGATCAAAGGTCAAACGCTTCCTCGATGATGATTAAAGATGCAAATAGTCAGCTTCATGCCACACAAGCCGATTAAGACAAAAGTGAGTCTTGCGAAGTTCTGAAGTTTGGTAAGGATTAGTCTAAAATCTTCCCTGATGCTTCTAGTCCTTACATACCTGCCAGCCAAGATGACACACAAGCAGCTGTTTCTGTGTGTTTGTGCTTGTGTGTGTGTGTGCATTTCTCATCTTGTAAGTCCAATTTTCCAACAAATGCTACGCTGTGAGAACCAACTGCTTCTTATGGGACTCATTTCCTAGCTGTAGAAATTCATGAAAACAAAAAACTACTCAGAGCAAAGTCCTTGTAAGGATGGAAACACATAATGTGTGTGTGTATGTGTGTGTGTGTGCGTGTGTGTGTGTGTGTGTGTGTGTGTGTGTGTGTGTGTGTGTGTGTGTGTGTGTGTGTGTTTCCTTTCACACTAAAGCAAATAGTGGCAGACATTACTCATGACGGCTGCCAGCTGCAATGTCCCTATTCATTGTGGAAAAATGAGAGAGAAAGAATGACGAAAATGAAAGCAGCACGTAAGAAACACTAGTGTTTGCACTTTTGCTGACTTTCTAAGACCAGTTTTAGTTCAGTTTCGATCTTTCAGTCTGAGTACGTTGGAGCTCTTTGATTGTCAGTACTGGGTTTTGCTTTCATCAAGGAATCAAGGAATTCATAACCAAACTGTTCTCTGCTGATGGTAAGTGGGTTGTCAAAGTAATGTGATACTCATTATATTCGCCTAAAGCCAACCAACCAACCAGAAACGGAACAATACTAATTTTGGAATATTACTCTCTGAGCTGACTTTGAGGCATAGGGGGTGAAAGGTTAGTTGAAATGTATTTGGCAAGATGCACATTTGTTTAAGAAAGTCATTTACTTGCATTTGAATGTAGAAAATCAAGGAAGTAGACCAAATATTACATTTATAGGAATCGTTTCATGTATCAAATTTTCAAATTTTTTCTTCTTCTAGTTATCTACCTTTTAGGATTCAGTTTTTCTTAAAGAGTGTTCCTTTCATTTTTACTGGCACTAAACACTGCGAATTAGGGTGATCCAATGTCCTAGTTTTCCCAGACATGTCCACTCTTACGTAATGTCCCACAGGGTCTTTTAAATTCGTAGTAATTTCTAGTTTTACTGTTTTTGTTATTGGTCTATTAAGCGTGTACTTAGAGGACTGTTGTTTGCAGAGGCTTTCGGGGTACTTTGTTGCGCGGCGTCTTCAGAAAGCTGCCCTGTGGGCGGCGCTGCGACCCTTACATGCAGAGAGGGAGCAGAGCGGACGGCGCCACAGCACTGCAGAGAAAACCTCCTAGAGAAAGTGCAGCTTTAAACACCATGTACAAAGATGACAAATGCGTTTTTGTGTCTAATAAAGCTGCTGGAGGTCTGATATTAAGGATAACAAGTATACATTCTTTTGGTTTGACGGCTTTCTTTTAATATTTATTTTATCACATTAAAATGATATTAGAATAGAGCTATCATTTCGTTTCGTGTCATTACAGATTGTATTTCGGTTTTTTTATTTTATTTTATGTTTTCATTGCCGAGATTAGTTTAGTACCATTAAGGCATAAAAAATCATGTTCATTAACCTCTGTTTAGGGGTTTATGCTAAAGGTTTATTTTAAGGATTGTGTAGAAAGCCATTTCATTGTTCACTAAAACCAAACCTCAAACATAAAATTAGAAGTGAATTGTTCATATGTAGGTGGTAGACAGGCTTTTTTTATCCTAGGTTTCAGTTTTACAACCATATACACCATAGAAACAAACAAACAATGCAGTTTTGCAGTTTATGTTGTGTGGTAAACATCGCCACTAGACACACACTTTGTCATCCACTTCTGCCTAAGCGCGAATGACTGTATTTTCCTGCAAAGAGGAAGCTTCAGCTGCCATTCCTGGAAGAGATCACTGTGCCAGTTTAACCACACAGAACAGCGTGTGGGTGGGTGTGATATCATCTTTGTTCTGCCTTCTTGTGCTAAAATTAAGCGTTGAAGACCAATTATTTGTTGACTGAAAATCTAGAACTGTCTGAGAAAAACCCAAAACCAGTGCTTTGTGCCATTGAGTTATTCAAATAAAAAATATCAGCATAAACTGGCTTTTGTCAATTGTTATTTTACTTTTTATTTGAAGTTAGGAAGAATACCTTTTAAACTTTTAATTTCTGCAAAACTAAATTTACGGGATAAAACAATAAAAAAGGAAAATTGAAGTGAATTGACCTGAAAACCTTTACCACCAACAAATGAAACTTGGACGTTAAACTAAAAATGACTCAAAGATTCAAATTCTTCATAAAATAAAACCACAAAGGTATTTCTTGTTTTTCCTCAGAAGCATTTGTCATTATTTCATATATAACCTTCAAGGTAATCGTCTGGGTAAGGCGTCCTTCTAAACGAGGATTAGTATTAGCGTTCAGATTACTTTTTCAACGGTGTTACGCACAAAAGACGGGAAATGAATTATTACGCAGAGCTTTTGTTTTCCTTCTGTTGATGTTTTTGCTGGCTCAGGCGACGCTCATTAAAATTAGATTAGCTGAAAGTGAGTTTGCCAGCTTCAGATGTGGCCAATGTTGCATAACTAGGTAGTTTTTATAACACAAAAGTTAATCCATTATTGTTGGTGTTTGGTAGGTGTGGGATAAATCAGATAAAAGGAATTTTTTATTTCTTAAATTCTCATCCTCGTGATTCTTTTTAATTGAAAACAGAACCGAAACTACTGCAAGCAATGGGTTTTTCCAAAACCATTAAGATGTGTGGTCATTTTATGTCCTTTTTCGCTTTTACTTTTCCTCAGGCTGGCAGTTTATGAATATACACAAGAGGCATGAAAGATAAATAGAAAAATAGTCTGATTATATGTTTTAACACCCACTTGGGTATCTGTATCCAGCCATGCTGTTAACAATGTCTCCAGCTCTTACTTGAGGTTATAAAAATTCAGATAACTCAGATAACACACTCTTCATAGGAGGGGACTTCAACATGGTTTTTGAGGCAGCTGTGGAAAGGCTCAGTAACACAGGGATTCAGCGTAACCGGAAGTCCACTAAAATTCTTAAACAATATATGAACAATTTTGATCTTTGCGATGCATAGCGTTCCCAGCACTCCTCCCTTAAGGATTACATTTTTTTTCCACCTGTACACCGGTCATACTCAAGATTAGATTATATCCTAGTTAGCAGCACTCTACTGAGTGATATTTCAGAAAGCAGAATCTACCCCATCACTGTCAGTGATCATGTGCCAGTGTGCATCACTCTGATGAATAAGAAAATCAAACCACCTTCTAGGAATTGAAGATTTATAATTACTTAAAGACTCTGAATTTACTAATTTCTTTAGAAAATAAGGGTCTACGTATTTGGAAAATAATGATCAGCCTGGTATATCAGCCTGCACTCTCTGGCAAGCCGGAAAAGCTGTAATGCGAGGCAAAGTAATCTCTTTTTCTTCAAATAAGAAAAAGAAGGAGAATTCAAAAATTATAGAATTAGAACTTAAAATTAAACAGTTAGAGATTGTTACGGTGCCTCTGTAGAAGAACATTTATTAAACAAAATAAGGAAAGCCAAATTGGAAATTAATGAAATATCATATAAGAAAACATAGTTTATGGTTCAAAGACTTCGTTTGGAGAATTTTGAACCAGGTAACAAATCTGGAAAATTTCTAGCAAACCAATTAAAAATGAATAAAGAGAAAGCAACTACCACGTCTATCAGACACTCAACAACTGTTACCCAAGATCCTGATGCAGTTAACTATATTTTTTACAAAGACTTATACTCATCAAGCAATGATTCATCAGATATAAAACTTGAAGAATTTCTCAACATTAATCTTCCAAAATTACAACAAGAACAGGTCAAGATGTTAGACTCTCCTTTTTCAGTTGGTGAGCTCCATGAAGCCTTACTACAGTTTTCTGATAATAAAGCTCCAGGACCAGATGGTTTCCCAGCTGAGTTCTACAAGGAATTTTGGACTATACTAGCACCAACATTCTATAGGATGATATTTGAAATCAAAGAGAAAAAAAAGTTCCCTCAAATATGAATTCTGCTAATATTATTTTGCTCCAGAAACCAGGGAAACACCCTATACTCCCATCCAGTTACCGTCCAATATCCTTGATAAATGTAGATCTCAAAATAATCTCAAAAGCTCTTGCTAGAAGACTGGAAAAAGTAACACTTCTTTTAATACATCCAGATCAAACAGGCTTCATAAAGGGAAGACAGTCTTCCACTAATATGCGCAGACTAATTAATATTATAGACTATTCTACTATCAATAACATGGAAGCCGTAATGGTTTCATTAGATGCAGAAAAAGCATTTGGTCGTGTAAAATGGAAATTCCTGTTTGTAGTATTAGACAAATTTGGGTTTGGTTCATCATTTATAAACTGGATGATAATTCTGTATAGCTCTCCAAATTCTTGTGTTACGAACCAATGATCAAAATTCTCCAACCTTTAGTCTGCAGAGAGGGACCAGACAAGGGTGTCCACTGTCCCCTTCACTCTTTGCACTATTTATCGAGCCCCTAGCAGCTGCCATCAGAGAAAGCAGAGATATAAAAGGCATTCAGTCCAAAAATATTGAACATAAGACAAGTCTATATGTGGATGATGTAATACTTTTCCTCCAGAATCCACGGGTCTCTCTAATTAACACAATTGCACTAGTGAACAAATTCTCTGCACTTTCTGATTACTCAATTAACTGGTCAAAATCTGTAACTCTTGTCAGTTAATTGGAGTCCTCAGTATACATTAACTAATATGCTGAAGTCAGGAAACATTAAATCTCTGGGAATAAACATCTCGCCCAGGCTCTCAGAGCTGACAAAGCTAAATCACATTCAACTTTTAAAACTAATAGAAGACGATCTTACAAGGTGGAATCCCCTGCCTATATCACTCATGGGCAGAGTAGCCACCATAAAGATGATGGTCCTTCCTAAAGTAAACTACCTATTTTCAATGATTCCCACATGGCCAACCTCTGCTTGGTTTAAGTCACTAGACTCCTGTATCTCCAAATTTTTATGGAAAAACAAACCACCAAGAATCAGCCTTAAAACGCTACAAAAAGGTAAAGATTGTGGTGGTTTAGAATTACCAAACTTTCAGCACTATTTTCTAGCTAATAGATTGCAATACATCTCACATTGGTTTAAAAGTAAACCACGAGATTAAGAATGGATGGATATAGAGTAAACATTCTGTGATAGTCTGGAAATCTGTGATTTACTATTTATTAGCCCGAGCATTAATCATCATAAATGCTGTAAAAGCATCAACATTAGCTCCTCTCTGACAGCCTGGTGGGAATTTCTTAATCCTCACTCTTTCCATGTAAATTAACACTCATTTGGAACAACCCTGACATCCTGCAAAACAAAAAAATGCTAAATTTTACAGTATGGAAAAACAAAGGAATAAAGACTCTGGAGCACATAGCTCAACATGGTAAATGTATTTCATTTGATACACTTATAACACTATATGGAATAAATAGCACCAGCTTCTTAGAATACCAACAAATAAAGGATGTAATTAATGAAAAATACATTGTTCAGCAACTAGAAATGAAATGGGAGACAGACTTATCGTTAGAATCAGATCACACTTTTTGGTCGCTAATATGCTGTAACACCTTTAGAACCCTAAGAAACCTAAATCTTCAACTTATGCAATATAAGATTGTTCACAGAACTCATTACACAGGACAAAGGATGTTCAAGATGGGCCTTAAACATACAGATATCTGCTCACAGTGCACAGATAACACACCTGATGATTATCCGCATGCGCTATGGTACTGTGCACCAGTTCAGGCAGTCTGGATTGAGGTTTGTCAGGATCTCTCAGTGTGGTTTAAATGTAATGTTCCAGCATGCCCCACACTATGTTTATTGGGTAACCTGAGTGGCACCAGCATACCTTGAGTGACTGTGTGAATGAGTGAGTGAGTGAGTTTGAATGTGGGTGGGGCTGGGTCTGTGACTTGGTGTCCTCTGCCTCCCCATGCTATTGCACTCACCTGCGGACGGAGTGGGCCCTGGGGTGCAGTGCTGGGTGCACGGGGGCTTGTATCGATCCACCCCGGCTGGCAGTTTGGGGTCGCCTATCTCTCTCAGGTGTCGGGTGGGCTCTTTGCTGGGCGGGTTTGGGCCCTGGGTCCCGGCCCTGGCCCATGCCTGGGCGGCCGGGACGGGTAGGTTGCTGCTCCTGGTACCCTGGGGGCTCTACTCCGCGGCCGTGGGGGGCTCTAACCCGAGCCCCCTCTGCGGTGGTCTGGGCGGGTGCGTGGTGTCCCTGCGGTGAGCTGTCTGATCTCTGTGCTCTTGCGTCGCCCCAGTGTCCTGGACCTTGTGCTTTCTCTGCTCACTCTGGGCTCTGGGAGGGGGGTGGCAGTGGCCCTCTGTACCCATGGCTGAGCATAATTCATGTAATACCTGCATCACAATTTCTGCATGCTCACGTGCAATCCCACTCTATAGAGATCACAACACTTTAACTGTGCCGATCTGTTTATTAATAACACCTAGTTTGCCTCATATTTATTCATCTGTTATGTGCCACATACATTGCTGTCTTTGCTCTGCTTTCTGCTAATTATATCTCCACAGGTATGATTCATTGCCATTTCGCAGTTTCCCAAGGATGCTTCAGGAGCGATTTAGTAGCAGCTAGTTTTTTGGTTCCTTTGTTTTGTTTGTTTGTTTTTGTTGTTGTTTTTAATTTACTTGTTTCTATTTGAATATCGGTATGTGTATATTTTACCTTTCACTCTGTGCATTCCCCCCACCCCTCAGTCATGTTTAGCTTTAAAATGTATATAACACCTCCTTAATCAATAAATGATTAAGGTATGGGAATCAAGGGAGGCTCTATCAAGCCTCACTTGGAAAAGAAAATCTGTTAAGCACAACTATGGCAGCCAGAAACTCATTCCACTAGCAATGATGCTGAACAGGACAAGGAAAAAAAAAAAAACTTTTCGTAATTTGAGAACTTTTTTGCCAACATTTGAAGGTCTATCTGTTAACTCCCTGCTCCAGCTGTCTATCCCAGGTTCTGTGTGTGGATTTTTTGTCATAGCAAAATAGTTGTGTACATTTTCTTTGTAGCCTGTATGTTATCACTCTTCAATTTAACATGTTCCCTTTAAAATGACCTTCTTAGGAAAACACAAAAATATACTCTGTGTTTCCTGCTTCAAGAAAAACTTTGCTGTTTCGCCAGTAATGTTTCTTGAATTGATTTAGTATGACTATACGTTGTCAAAAAACATATTTAATAACATTTTTTTTGTCTTTTTTTGTAATTGTTCTGACAGGAGCATATGCTGCTGACAATGAAGACGTTGGTGGCATGAAACCAGATCCATCAATCATTTCCTCTTCCTTCATTTCCTTCTACCACCTCTTAGCTAGTAACTCAGCAACGCCGCACTGATGAGGTAACGTCAAGCTCCTGTGTCGCAGCACCTACCTGCACAAATACCACATTGCCTTCCTCCCCGTTTCCTCCCATCAAGCTTTTTGTCACAGCCATGGGTCAGAAGATTTCTGGCAGCATTAAATCAGTGGACGGTCGCGGGGAAAGTGGCGGCTCCCCGTCGTACCGGCCCACGGCTCATCGGCGCCAGCACCTGGAGCTAAGGGGTCCAGATTTCTCCAAGGCTCTCAGGCTGGATCTTCTGTTGGACATGCCATGTGTCGGACTGGAGACCCAGCTCCGTCATGCCTGGAATCCGGATGACCGCTCCCTTAACATCTTCATCAAAGAGGACGACAAGCTAACGTTTCACCGGCACCCAGTTGCTCAAAGTACAGACAGCATCAGAGGACGGGTTGGATACACGCGCGGTCTTCATGTGTGGAAGATCCACTGGCCTTCACGGCAGCGGGGCACCCACGCTGTGGTGGGTGTGGCCACCTCAGAAGCTCCTTTACATTCTGTCGGGTACACCGCTTTAGTAGGTTCAGACTGTGAGTCCTGGGGCTGGGATCTGGGACGCAACAGACTCTATCATGACAGCAAGAACAGGTCCCACAGTTCACTGCCTTCGTACCCTTGTTTCCTGGAGCAGGACGAGTCTTTCACATTGCCGGACTCTCTTCTAGTGATTCTGGACATGGATGAGGGGACTCTAAGCTTTATGGTGGAAGGACAGTATCTAGGAGTTGCATTTAGAGGCCTGAAAGGAAGGAAGCTGTATCCCATCGTCAGTGCCGTATGGGGACACTGCGAAATTACCATGAAGTATATCAACGGCTTGGATCGTAAGTATTAACATTTGTCTGCCTAATGACACAACGTGAACATAATCTTTTTCAGAAAAAAAATTATTCACAGACACTATTACATTTAAATAGATTTTCTGCTTCATTGTAATTGATTGAACAGAACTAACCGTAACGGAGTTACAGCTCCTGAATACTATTTAATATATGGCGTGTTGATTCTGGAAAAGGAAACTCAGTGATTGTGACATCTTCTCACACGTCAGAGACCGTGGTGGCATTTGAAAAAAAAAATTCTGCAACTCAGTGAAGTGTTGGAATGCGTAATGTGCCGGCTTTACTTAGAACCTTACAGTAAATAGATTAATTTAAGAACACAAGTGGCACAAAATGTCAGTTGTTCTCTAGTAGCGTTGAGCTAGTACACTTAAATGGAAGGTACAATCTGTAGTATTGTACTTTTTTCAAGTTTCAGGGTTGACCTTAAGCATTTTGGTCTATTTTATATAAACATGTCCCTAACTTGACAGTCATAGTAACCAGAAAACTACATATAAAAAAGGAACTGAACCTCATGTCAATTATGTCATTTATTATTCAGCTGGCTGAAGCTTAACTGTGGGTAATTTCTCCAAATTTAATGCCTACTTTGCAAGAAAAAGAAAACTAGAATTTCCTACATTTTTATTTAGCCTGCCTTAAAGTCAGTACTTTGCACATGTATCTTTTCTGCCGACCTCGCATGTTAAGAGAAAGTTTAGATCAGTTCCTTTGTGCAAAATAAGATTTGTTAATCTGATTTAATGTTGCACTTTGACTTGGTGTGAAACATGAATGCACTTTTGATCTAATCCAGTCTAATGTAATTCGAACTGAATGTTAAATTATCCATAGAAACTGAGGCTTTGCTCAGTCTTAAGATTTTCTTGTAGCCTGTAACAGGTTCCGTGTCCCCACTGAAAAAAAAAACTATGGTGTTCACCTAAAACCATGTGTTCAGAGGGATTTGTCATGTTTGATACAGAACTTAATTGTTTTGTTTTGTATTTTTTCTGTAATAATTACTTTATTATACACAGGCGCAGCCTCTTTACTTACTAGGGCATTTCTGAAGTCAATTATGCTTGATTTTATTTTGCGTTATCCCAGGATGGGGTCTGAATGCAGATGTGCTCCACACCTGTCAGAATTTTATTTTAAAAACATTTTAAAAGCTATGTTAATCTATTATACTAATCAAAAAAACTTTAACGTGTGAGGTTTATTATGACAAAAGAAAAAAGTGTAGATACATTTATTCTGGAACGTGTTTGTGGGAATATTCCTGCATGGATTTTTTTCATAAATCAGGCATATATATGTTTTACTCATGAGATTATTTTATTCTTACTTTTCACGTGTGTAGTATGAGAGGAGAGTCAAGCCTATTTCTCCTATCACAGTCTAAACAGCAATGTTTTTCAAAAACCCAGTTAGACTCACATCATGGATAAATACAGATGGACCGGCACCTGCCATGATGGAAGAGTGTGCGTCATGAAAACAAGCCTAAGATCCGACGGCTGGCTGTCTCTGAGTTTGCAGAACCCCACGGGTCTTGTTTGATATCAAAACAGTGTTTTTTTCTATTACTCATCACAGAGCAAAGAGGAAACCCATTTCTCTTTGTAGTCTGTTATGTATAGTTCCTCTTTGTCCAGTCATCTCCAGTTTGCTCTCCGGGGGCTCTATGACACCAAGAACATGTTTTCTTCCACTCCTAAAAAAGAGGTTGCAAGTCTCCGGGCTTTAAATTGGATATTTTTACGTTTCAAAATTAAAGGAGACAAACTAAAATATAAATCAGAACAAGAGCAAATCTCAGGCTCGAGAGGTAACTTAAAGTACATAGTTGAAATGCTTAGAGAGCCTATCATCACATCTACTTCTCCATTTAAGGAGCCACCTGTATTTAATGGTTTGTCTATGTCGTAGGCCATCAGGGAGAGTGTGAAAGTTAGGAAGTGTTTTGCAGCGCTCCCGCTTTAACAAACATATACGCTTCATGTTCTGAAATGAGGCCTGGTTGAAAATATGCAAAGCTTAATGCAGGTCAGTTCATCTTTAAATGCAAGAAGGGATTCTAAGAAGATGGAGGGGCAAAAAATGTAAACATATATTTGTGCTTCAGATAAATGAGAATGGTCCCACGTTACCATACCTATATATCTATATATTTGTAAGGAGACATGGGGAAAGGGAGAGAGTGGAGTTAAAACCTGTTGTTTCTTTGTTACTTTTGCAGTGACTCTGGGAGGAAGTTCATTGTTTCTGATTTTTCTATTTTTCTTCCACCTCACGACCAGAAAGTTCCCACTAAACCAAGTATATTCAAGTTTGTGTTTGTTTCTCCACAAAATGTTACAAGTCAAGTTCTGCAAAGACCTGCTAATCACCTGATTATTTGACTGACATGTTTCAAAAGTGACCCTCAAGGGCTGGAATTGGCCACCCGTGTTTTAGAGTTGAATGAATATTTTTGTAATTTATTGAATTTTTTTTAAATCCATGCTTTACTTTGACACAACTCTGTAACATAACAGCTGGAAAGGGTATCTCTCTGCAGAAAATTCCTCCAAGAATAGATGAGGTGACATTTGTTTTGTTGAGAACATTAAAGTAAAATCTCCTTGGTTTTTCAGGTCCTAAATAATAATTTAGTGTTATTTCTTTAGTCTGAGATAGAACCGTACTTGTTTAGCTGTTCTCTGTAGGACTTTCTCTGACATATTCCCTAACCTTTTGAAGACTGATGGGTCTTATTGGGGCCGAAGCCCACTCCTCAAGCGATGGACTTCCTTTTTTAGGGTTAAGGGTAAGGTTTGGAGCCTTGCTGTAAATTAAGGTAAGGTTAAGGCAAGGGTTAGGAATATACTGGTTATGCGTATGGTTTAAGTAAATGTGTAGCATAGGCATAAATGCAGTTAGTAAAATGAACTGAAGTCAATACAAAGTCCTTATATGGGTTCAAATACAAACTTGTGGACGTGTGTCGCATCTTTCGCCAGGTTTTTTAAGGACTGCATTACAGTACTTGCCCACCTCATTCGTGTTGTCCTGATCTTACACGTGAAGATATATATTTTTAATTTAAAATCAAGCCAACACTAGGCTGTGCTCATTGTGAGTGTTTTATGGCGGAGCAGAAACAAACTGCAGGTCTTATGAAACCATCACTATTGGGATCTTCACAGCTCTCTGAATGCATCAGAGCTCTGTTGCTGAACAAAAGTAAAGTGATCGGCAGTTTTCTTCATTGACAGTGAAGAGCAGGTTATTTACCACATTATATTATGCTCATTTAAAAAATGTCAGAGTGGAAATAAATAGCCCTAAGCATGCTCTTTTTATTACAGCAGGGCTCAAAAGGGTAAGCTTACAGTTGGTGCATTCAGTCATCATGATTGAATCAGCCTGTCTGCCTTGTTGATGACTCAAATAGTGAGAATGAAGTCATAAGTGCTGTCTGCTTTCTGAGAATATGAGTGTTTGTGTAACTCAAACCATGACCAGACATTGAATCGCCTTCTACCAATTATCTAATAACAAATACTTATCTTGTCTATGGGTTTAACAGTGGTGATTTCGATCCGGATAACTGCGGATGTGTGAGTCTGCTCATGAAACTATTGCCTCAGTCCTGTGGCAACGTCTTCTCAGACAAAAGAGAGTTTGCAGGGTATTGCCGCTGAAAGAGAAATAACATGACGGTGGGGCATTAACAAAAGTTTTACCAATGCTCCGTCTGCTTATGACACAGTTTGTGCTTCTCATCACTCTGGCTCAGGCCCCCGTTGCACCATTATCATCCTCTCGCTCGCCTTCGCTTTGATTATTGCTCCCGTTCTTGCAGCAATACGCCACGAGTTGGAAAGACAACAGCATTTCAATCCAAGGTTTGCAATTTCTGAGATACTTTAAAGCATGAGGGACAAAGAGGTTTGTTGTATCATTTGCTAATACAGGAATATATAGAGAAAGGTAAACTGATAGTTACTATAAATTGGATTTAAAGGAATTTCTCTTGCTTCATATTTGCAGTAAAGTAATTCCAGCTTCCTGTATTGATTGTTTCCTTTAAATGGTGCTACTTTACCACTGCCAGCTTCTATCCAATTAATTTGTCTTCTTTCCCTCCCATATACTTTTAGCGAACACAAGTGTTTGAATCATTTCGTTATAAACCATCTTAATGGGAACACAATAAATGCACATTCGCCTTTCCTCTTAGCTGCTATAGAAGGATGCAAATCTGCTCACTCAGATGCAGTAATGTGATTTTTCTCATGGAATCCCTTTTCAGCCACAGGCACTGACCACATGGCATGAGTAGCCATTGTAGCCTTACAGACTGTTAGGGAGACAAAAAAACAAAAAAAAAGCAGTGAGGTTAGTTTATAAACACAATGAGACCAGATGAGAGGAATAGAAACTGAATGAAAGTACAATTGACGATTAATTCTAATAAGTAAAGGCATTATCACTTAAAATGTCAAGGAAGATATAGAAGGAGTTGAAGTTGAATATAAAAACAGACTTATTTAAGAGTTGCTGCGGTTTGGAATGAGGCAAGCACCAAGGATCCTTTAGAAGTATTTATACTTTCATAGTATTTCTGCAAAATGGCGTCCGTTCGCTTGCGATTTTATATGATAAACCACTATATAACTGAAGTAAAAGGAAATGAATAAAACGCGGTAAAGTTATGGTGTGTATTTGTATTCAACCCACTTTAAAGGCCAATTATGCTAAACTCAAAAAAAAGTTGAAGTGTACCTACGGATGAAGTAAACTGTCCATCTTTTCTATTAGGTTATATCATGAGAGGGAAGTGTGGTGCAGTAAAGCTGAAGTGCAATCAGGGAAAGAAACAAAGAAGAGGAGGATGGCAGAAACGTCGCCGTCCGTGTTTGCGGTTTCTTCTAAATTTGGATGCTAACTCAAAACTGCCCTCTAGTACCTACACTGCTTAACAATCATGGCTGCCTACTAAACTAATTAGAATATCAGGGCACTCTTGCTTGACAGCTTTAGAAACGGAGAGTCCTATCTATTTACGTAATGACATCACATGTGAACCTAAACACATCCAAGCATCCACGAGTTTTATGCTGTTAAGTCATATTTAAACTAAGATAAGGACAAAACTGAACAAACATGCCATGCTTAGTAGAAATGTAATGCTTCTCTTAACTGTTAACCCGCTTTCCCTATTACAGGACATTGTTATTGCATTATCATGCTGTGGGAATGCTTTTTTTATACTAGGAAAATAGAAACTATTCAGACAACGATCCTAACAGATAACCTCTTGCATGTTACAGAAGATTAGCGACTGCGGGATAATTGCCTTAAACAAACAACGTTTTAAGAATCTGTAGCAAAACTTTCAAAAATACCGTTCTGATGCTGTTCTGTTCAGTTATGTAGCTCTTTTGCTTTTTACACAAAGTTACATGGTATTAAGCAGAGGATCGTCACTGAGGTAAAGTGAAACCGTGAAATAAATACAGCCACAGAGAAGATACTAAACTATCTGAAAACGGCTGGAAAACTGGATCCTTTATCACCGGCTCATTTCCTCTGGGTTTGGTCTCTGCTCTTGGATTTCACCGTTTTCCACAGAAGGGAGGCTCATCAGTACCTGAGTCATAAATAGTCCAGTGAGGAGCAGCGACTCAGCTTTCTCGTGGCAGGCTGACATCAAGCTCGCACTGAAGGTTTTACAACAACTGCTGGCTTCGCAATTTGTGGGTCAGTGGGTTATTGCTTTAGATTGCCTTCGCCGCTAGCCTCAGGCAAAATGGCTGTACTCTGCCATTAATACTCATCTGATTTGTGTCCCTCTGCCTTTTACTGTCAAGTGTCTCTGCTTATTTATTTAAAGATGTGTTTTTGGGAAATGTTGACCCCTCAGAACAGGTTGGCAGAAAGTCACGTCTTGGTAGGATACACACACTAGTATAGAAATCTGATAAAAGCCTTACACGGGATCTGAGGTTGGTCTGAGTTGCAAGCCGTCATATTTCGGCAATATGCAAGGGAAATAATCCGATATAAAGAAAGTATATTTTGTTATATCTGTTATTTTGAAACTATTTTATTTTTTTAAATCATTAGTTTGCCTTGAAATTGGAAGCAGTCCAATACACCTCAAATGAATTAATTTATCTGTTCTTAATTTGTTCTTTTAAAGCTCAAATACTCATTTAATAATTCATAAGCCTCTTTGAGGACTAGATTTACTGAATCACTCCAAAAATGTTGTGCCTTCCTTGTGATTTGTGTGAATGTTCGTGCTTTCCTGATAACTCCCTGTTTTTGCTGCTTCTGTGTTTTCTCCCCATGCTCATTGACCTCATCCCAGTAATGGGACCTTATTGATTCCAACACCTTGAGGCTGAATCATGTTCACCTGCTTTCCCTAATGAGAACTGTAACCGGTGCTTGACTTTCATGTTGATTAACCTAATGCAGGAAAACAGTCGGCAGAAACAAACAGCATTCAATTAACACCGGGAGATGTACAGCATTTTTACTCTGTCTTACCGCAGCGTTATTCACAGATGCAGCTGTCGCTATAGCAATCAGATTGTTAATTCACTTTAAATATCCTCCCAATAATTATTGTATAATAATTAATAATTAAAAGGTACGTTCTGAAAACATGACGACAATGCAGCTTATGTGAGAATGGCTTCCTCTTCTCTGCCAGTTAGCAGGCAGTGGACGAGGTTGGGAAATGTGCTTGTCGGTGGCAGCCAATGTGCCCGGTTCATTCTTCAGTACACTTCATTAGAAAGAGATGATTCATTTATAACTGAAGGTAAACGATCAACAAGGAGCGTTCTGTAAATAAACTTCATGTGTTAAAGTTGAAATCTCTCTTAAAAAACTAATTAAATCTGTTGGAAAAACCAAATGTCAGTGGTTTGATCAAAAAGTGCCCAAACTTTGTTTTGGTGATATAGTTATTATTCTTTGCTCCAAATAAGGTTTTGGTTTGCACATTATTTTGTTTCACACATTTATTGCTCTAGATTAGATAAAGATTTATGTCAACAGCATAAGCTCTATCAGTGAATCATTCTTAACACAAGTTTTAATTCCCACTTAGCGCCGATAATAAGGAAATTATTATTGACACTAAAATAATTTCTAATAACCTGAGAAAAAAATCTAAAAATGAGTACGGATAAAGATCAGTGATGTAAACAAGAAAGTGAGCAGATGGTTAGAAAGAAAAACATTAAATAAAAAAAATTGAGAACAAATAATTGAGAGCTAACGCTGGGAAAAAAAATTATTTAGAAGGCTAAAACCCGGATTGCTGTTGATTCATTTGCTTTAATTGCTTATTTTAGGGCACTGACCTGCTAGAATTACTAAATATACAACCATTAGCTTAAACCTTTGTTTAGAAGCACAGTTTTTGTGTAAAGCCAATTTAATTTCCAATAGCATTCGGAATTCAGTCATTAAGAGTAATTAAAATGAGAGTGTGTTGGATCGCTGCTGCTTTGTCATCAGTAATACAGTCCAACATCTGCCCCAGGGGATCCATAGAAATGTTTGCAATCCAGGAGAAGCTCCCGTGCTCAGATCTGTTTTGAAAGCTCAGCAGGCGCTTGTTGCCTCCTCTATAAATCCTACGTTTAACTCATGGACCAGACGATAAATGTCGGCCCTGCTCTCCAAGGATGCAGGCGGGCTTTTATAAGCTGTTTTACATTCTTCAAATAAAGTAAAATGTGTGGAAATGGCAGACTTTAGACGTCACTGTTTGGGGACCACTTTCTCAAAAATATCGTCATTCCTGGTTTTGAATCTGTCGCCAGCGTTCTCGCACACAAGCCCACATGTCTAGTTTTATCATCACCGTTATCTGATCAGTCTGTGGCCTTGTAATGAATCAGGAGGGTAATGAAAAAGACCTAGATAATCCTTCCCAATCTTCTGCTTCACTCTTTGTTCAGTCAGCTTGAGGCTGAGCCTCTAATCAGCGCCACAGTTTGGCCTTCCGACATTACCAGTGCACCGACAGGCAGGTAGTGTTCTAGCATAATGTGTGTCTCTATCAAGGTCCTTCGATCCTCATTCTTTTCTATCTCCATCTCACCGAGTTGATTTATTTACATGTTTGCCATTTCCGTCACTCTCGTACTTTATGTAGCCCTCCTGAATTACCTGTTTGCTTTCTGTTAACATTTATTGAAGATGGAAACGTCCTTTTGAGAACCAGAGAGAATGGCGCTAATATTAGGTTTATTGGATTTACATGAGTGAAAAGGAATTCTGCTCATTATAATATGAGCATGTTGTCTACTAAAAGTGCTCCATGATGATTGAAAAAAAATCTATAATCATATTCCCCCGTATTTTTCTGTGCCAATTATTGAACAGCAGAGGAATTCATTGGCGCTAATGCAGTTCATCTACCATGACGTTTGTCTAAAGGGTAAAATTATCCTCATCAGGGAGAATAAATTGCGGATTTCATGAAAGAAAATACAGGAATTATTATTAGTATTAGCTTTCATTAACAAACAGGAAGTCCTAAGAGTTGGTTAGGTAGTAGGTAATAAAATATTTTAAGGGTTTAAACTTGTCAAATGATATTTTTCTCACTCATTGGAAAGTTCAACGTAGTTTTCATGGATAGTTTAGATTTCTCTGTCACCCTCAGATCGGCTGATAGTGATTCGGCTCTCTTCTGGCACTAGCTCCGATGGCAGTCGCCTAACTAATGCTTTCAAAGCAAATTATTCTGCTGTTGTAAAAGCCTATGTTGCTAAAAGAGTCCGAATTTTACCTGAGACATATATTATTTCAGTAAATGTTAAACAAACGATTTTATCTGCATTATTGTGTCTGTCTTCCTGGTTCTCTCATCTCTTATCCGTCTCTTTCCCGGCTCTATTAGCATAGCGGTCCGACGTAGCACTCAGACGCCTTCTCAAATCACAGTTGTTTTTGAAAAGTCTACCTTTGATAGCTGGTAGCAAAAATAAATGATATCCTTTTCGAAACCTGTTTACGTTTTAGAGAGATGTTTGTTTTTTTATGTGGAGCCAGGATATTCTTAGGGTTTTACCTGCAGTGAAAAATATTCTTAGCCAAGGAAAATAGTTTTAACCTAAGCTGAAAATAGCACATTTTAGAGTATCTCATGAGTCTGTGGAATAAGCTGACTCTGTTTTGTTAGGACAAGTACAAATGATCTTATAAATTCACGTGATCATTACTTAATAGGGTCAAAGTTCAGCCACCAAGCTCCTCCTATACAAATATGAACAGGGGAGAGGGGGTCTTTTTAAAGTACAACAGAAATGATATAGGAAGAAGAGATAATTAACACTATTTAGGAAAAATGCATCCTATTGTGACTGCTACAATAACTTAATGAAGTCAAATGCTGTTACAAACTGCCTGCCTCAAACTGCTTCACAACCTAAAATTCAAGTTTTTTCTTCCTTTTTCTTTGGGTAATAGCATGGAGATCAGAGCAGAGCAGAGATGCTGGATACTGAATGCCTGACCTGCAATCCGTGTTAAAATCAGCTTTTTCATTGGCCAGTGTGAAGGTGAAGTAGCTTCAGCAGAAAGATCTGTTTCCTTTTTTTCTTTAAGAATGAAGTGTTTTGGAAAAGGGTTTCTGAAGATGTTTTTTTGAAAGGCTTTTAGAACAGAAACATAAAATCCAACAATTTATTTTGAAAAATAATATTTTTTACAGAATATATATATATATAATTTTGTGTTTATATCATTTATGTGTGATACACAGCAAAAGGTTCTATCAGTCTATTATTTTACCATCTGGTAACAACGTGATCATGTCCCTTTCTGGTCGTATGATCTTTGACCACATGACCTTCTTTCTTCCAGTTCTGAGGTAAAGTTCTGTGATTGAAAATATTTCCTATTGTTTCAAAAATAAGAATGGGAGTGTGTGCATTTAAAAGGATTAGCTTTGTTAACCAGACTCTCTCTTTTCCTTATTGGTAGCCGTGTATAACTTAATGTTTAACTCATTATTTCATTCTTCTGGCCTTGCCGTTCCTCTAACCCTCCACATGCTTTGTGGCAAGGAAGCAGCTGCTACCTTCTCTGCTGGCTGGTACTGCCACAGTCTGGCCTAGCATAAAACTGCTTTTTCAGTCTTGAGTCTGCAGATGCTTTTAAATATGCTTTACACTTCATTACACTAAATATTACAGTTGGTTACTTAATATTTGTATTTTTTTATATAACCTTAATGTAAACCAGTACAATGTTAAGTTTTACTGTAACCATTTGGGTTGTTATGTACAAAGTTACAAGGACATGCTTATTTCATTCCTTCTTTTATGTTTTTATGGGTGGTCAACTTTCCAGAAGAATTGATTTAGAGGAAAACTTTATCAGGGAGCTTTAATCCCCTGTGACTGTGTGTGTGACTGATGCCTGTAATAAAGCAAGGACATCCATTGAGGTATGCGCTGGAGCAAAAAGAGTAGAGGATGTGACCATGCAGTGATTCACTGTAGTGAGACGCTGCAGGTCGTTTCACTTCAGCGGTTTTAGTTCAAACTTGTATGACTTGTTTATGAGCCTTTGAGTTGGTAAAGGTGAATCAGTCCTGGAAGATAAACTTCCCCAGCTACTCTAAATCAGTATATTGTGCCTGTGAAGCATTTTATTAAATGCAGAAATACATGAAGTGCAAAAATAAGTTAAAAATGTCATCAGCAAAAAACAAAACAAAAGAAAACATCATACAGCTGTTATGTTTGGATGTTTTTCTATGGAATGCCATAGCGTAACAAAATTAAATTAATACATAGATATTGCATTTATGGATTAACAATTTAGAAGTTTTATTACTTTATATAGTAAAATTTATTGTTGTGTTATGCGTCACATGTAATTGTTGTTTCATAGTCCCATTGTATCAGAAACAGAGGCTAAAACCTATTAGACAATGTGATTGCTCTGCTATGAAATGATTACATATAAATACGTATAAATTACTTGGACACATCATTTGAATTGAATCCTTAATCTATTCATTAGTTTAACACTATTCAATAAAATAAAAGTTTATTTGACTAAATTGTGCCAGACATATCAGTGCTGAAAAACAAATGGAATTTTTTGTATTTTCAATTACATTTTTTCAAACTTTAAAACAGCAAAAATATTAAATTTAATGCCATAAAATACAAAATCCAGAATGTTTCTAGTGAATTAAACTAATGCGGTTTCATGTAGTGGTTTCATCTTTGCCTGCTCCTACCAGATAGACATGTGTCCTCAGTTAACTGTGTGAAAAGAGTCAAACTCTCTGCAGCATCTGTTACTTAGTTTTGTCCCATTTAAACTCTGTCAACATCATTTTGTGCGAACACAGACGGCTCCTCAGACTCTATCAGTATTACAGCTGCTCCCCATGTCTAATTACACCCGGCTGTTGGAGGAAAAATAAAAGTTGTCTGCTATCTTTAAGCTCCACTGCTCTACTGTAACTCACTAACTATTACTGTTTTAAAGTCTTTGAGTAATCTTGCATCTTGCACAAAACGCAAAGTGCAGGGCATTCGACCTTCGTTTGAAGCGGGTTTCTCTGATCCTGGCAAACATCCTCGGTTGTTACAACATGACTGACCTTGTGCTGCATCACAAGAGTTAGCCAGGGAGGAGGATTACTGGTTTTTTTTCCAGTCGAGGAGACGCAATGAGGGTCTGAAGGCAATTGACTAAACAGTTTCCCCACAGCAAAATGGCTTGCTTTTAAAACCGGCCTCATTATCCAACTTAAATATCCAGAAATAGATCAGAGTAAGCTGTCTTGATTTCCATTAAATTAAAAACAGGACATAGTTTGTTTTATTACAGGATGGTGCATTATGGTGCATGATAAATAACTTTGTGTCATTTATACCATTAATGCTATTAACTAAATATATTGTGTTTTAACAGCTTGTTATGCCTATTTATTTGTGATGTTTACATAAATATTAAACAGGGAGAACACGTTCCATAACGTTTCTCCTTTTGCACTTGAGATCATCAAGAGGCCTTTGGCTAATATAAGGTATACGTTAGTGTTTTTAGCTTAGAAATCTTCCCTGGGAAGACTTATCATTGTTATTAACACTCCATATCTGAGGAAATTAAAGTCTGCAGTTTTTTAGATATTGTAATGCAGCTTCACCACCGTTTCCTGATTGATGGATGCTGGCAGCTTTTTTTGTTCTTGGATTTCTTTTAATGACTTCATGATTAGTTTTTTGTATTCATGTATTTTCATTTACTTAATTTATTTTTTCAGACAGACTCTATTCATGTAAATACTTGAAGCTACTTATCTGGTACTAACATAACTTTAGTGCTGCTCATTAAACTGGACCAGATGAGTTTGGTTAATCACATGTTAACACAAAATGTAACAGGTGGACAATTATAAACTCCCATAAGTGCCAAGGTAACTTGGATTAGCGTTGTTTTTGGGCATAAATAAATTCTTGATTTGAATCCAGCTTTTAGTTTGTATTCAGATTATTTTTGTCTCGTATAGAATGTTTATTTTTTTAGTCCTCTGAAACATTTCTGTGTGACGATAAAAAAACACTCAAGGGGCGAATACTCAAAATGCCTTTCAGCTCTGAAGTACGTTTTCTGCGACTGCATTTGGCATATGATATTAGGAAGTGACAAGCAGTGGTCCCTGTTGAACTGGAGTAAACTGTTTCTGTGGTGACTGAAGCTCTTTTTTTTTTTTAAGAAACTGCACTTGTACTCTTGTTTGTTGCTGTTGTTTTATCACTGAAGAGCTGTGGGATGAAGCCAAACATGGTTTTCATTTCTGACTGCGGGAGTCAAAACTGGGGTCAGAAGCCCATTATACCACATTCGACTTCATCAAACTTGCAATATCTTAGCCCTTAGGTGTTTATTTAGGAGTAACTCTTTACTCCTTTCATCTTGACATGCAGTCCTCTTTTTTTTTAAGACCTCTTTTACAGCTCTCTGTTTTCCCCCTTCTGACCTACTGCCTGTAACCCACCTGTCCTCCTAAACCTTAAACCCCCTAAGCTCTACTTTAGCATCCCCTTCTCTGTCTTTCTTTGTCTTTATCTTCACCTCCATATGCTCTTCCTTACCCTTTGTTTCTTTCCTCAGGCTTGGTTGTTGCTCTTCTGCCTCCAGCCTCAGTTTGGCTCTGGCTCTGCTTGTTTGTATTTGTTCTGCTTTTGTTCTTTTTCTTTGATTCCCACATGTGTCTGCCCCCGCTCATTTTAGCTCCTGTTCTCTGCAACTCCATTCCTCCTTCTTCTGGCTTTGTTGCTTGTGAGATTGGGGAGGTAGCGTTGCAGCATCCTCTTGCAGAATGTTCTCTGTACTTCATAGCCCGTTCGTGCTCATCAACAGCTGCACTGGTTCAAGCAACTATCCCTATCTCAGTCAACCAGCGCAATCTTTAGCTGTCATGAGACTGGTGGAATAAGAAGCCTTTGTTATTGGGACTGATTCATCAATTAAGTCATGAAGAGTAGAGAAATAATGACTGATGCCTGAGAGGAAGAAGTGACTCATACCTGCCCTCTCGAATTCATATCTTTTACTTTACGTGACTCATCCTTCTTATATTACAGAAATTCACTTTAGACTTCAGGCGGATCTTTAATATTCTTCTCAACATTTTGACATGTTTAAGATTTTTGATACATATTATTACATTTGTCTCACACCACTTTGTAGTTTGGTTAAACCACAGAATGGGAGGTTCTACTAAATTCTCCCCACTGTCAAACAAACGTCTGTCAGATGAAAGAATTGGGACATTACATGCAGCAGGTAAAAAAAAATGTTGTTGTATAAAATGGGCCCGTCTTTTTAAGACAGGGGGACATAATGAGTCCCTTAATAGAGGCTGGCTCGGCTGAAACTCCAATCTCAAAAAACCCATGGTGTTCTTGGTTCAGGAAAATAGCGCTAACACAAACTCTGTCAATGCTATTTATCACATCCTGCTTTAAATCCGTTTTACCATTTCAAATGTATACAACAGGATTAGGGAGTAGACTTCAATAATTTTTAATGTGCCACATAATCAGCCCAGCTAGCATCACTAATCAGTCTGACTAGAGAGTCTCCAGATCCTTACTCTGCTCTGAGATGTCTATTTGGGCAGGCTTCCTCTACCTAAGAATTAAAAGAGTTAAATTTGGGCAGTCGTGTGTTGACTGTTATGTAGCAGCTTTAATGTGCAACCTTTCTCTTTTTCTCATAGTTTTTTTTTCCTTCAAAACTCAAAATACAGCCTCTACAGCCTTAATCTTAAGTCACACACTTCACAAATTACTGTTTATTTTCACTCTGAATGTCAGCCAGGGAACGTTTGCGTATTCGCTGAGACGTCGCAAAGCTCTGAGCAGCTGGAACGCTTCTTTTTGAAGTATAGTTTTACGAGAAACATTTTAAGTTACTCTCTGCATGTCTAATAACATCAATACATCTGAAATGCTTTGTTGTTTTTATTCCACCCCCCTTCTTGGTACCTATCAGCACCAAGAACAACACTTCTCACCTTGATTTTGAGTAAATCATCCAGTAATCGAGTATAAACTTTTGGCCATTCTGTATAGATGAACATTACTCATAATGACACACCACTAAATGCTCTGCTTGTCCCTGAAGGGTAGTTTTAACAGTTTTGTGTGCCTGTGATTATTTTTTTCTGCTGCTCTAGTGTCTGAAGGGAACATCCACACACCTCTCTAACAAAAACACACATCACACACACACAACTTGGTGTGACACATAAAGCTGCTGACAGATCAGCTGGCAGTCTATCTGTGAGGTCAGTGGCTGTTGCATGTGTGCATGTGATAGAGCTCGTGTCTGTGTTAGCGCACGTATTTGTGGGGGGATATTGTCTCAGGTTATTTCTAACAGAGCCTTTAAGTTGGGCTGCTTTCACTTTATGGCCCTTTGCATTTCTTTAACAACTTTTCTTTGATATTTGATGTATCTGTCTTTACCCAATCCTTTTCTTTTTGCCTGAAAACGGCCTTCAAATCTAATTTATATACACTTATGTGCTAAATGTAGGCTCCGTACATCTATAACTTGAAGTTGACAAACTTGACATTTCTAACAAGAGTTTTCTATAAAGAATATTGACCCAAGCTTAAATTTGAGCTATGAAAACCAAGGATATAATCGTGAATACTGTATTTATTATGTATTTATTTGAGTTCTTCTATTTATTTGTTACCACATAAAATTTCATTTGGTATTTGTGAAACAGAAGATTTCAAATCTAACTACATTTAAAATAAATGCACCGTTCAGGGACATTGTGGCCACTTTGTCTGATATATTTAATTTTAATAAAGTGAAAAGATTGAGAATAATAGTTAAAATAACGAATAAAATTGTTATGATGATTATATCTCCTAAACAGACAATGGTTTTAGATCAGACTATTTCTTGCTGAAAATTTATGCCTACTGGAAAATCCTTTAGGTCTTATAAAGAGTTAAAGTTTTACTCCTGAAGAATTAAACCAATCTCCAATAGTTAGGAGAACATTCTCTGAACTCTTTTACTTATTCAACATTTTCATTAAAATAGAAATAAAAGATGTTGGATTATATATAAAAAAAAGATGAAACCAACATTGCATCAATGGGTTCATATTTCTGGTATCTGGAATATTCTTACCATAGTTTTACTATTTCTTGCTTTCTTTCAGCTTGATTGAATATCAGAGCCATCTCAGCTTATTTGTAATGATGTTTTCTTTTTTAGAATACACCTTACTGTTCTGTAAAAATGGCTTCTTTTATGAGTTATTGCTTTGACACTGAAGAGAGTCAAAAATGTGCTTGAGGTGGTTTTGTTGTCTTGACCTAGTAACCATATGTGAACATACTTGCTTAGTTTCTGATTATTATACATTTTTTTACCTT
Organism: Orestias chungarensis; assembly: GCA_032876305.1. Lineage (NCBI taxonomy): Eukaryota > Metazoa > Chordata > Actinopteri > Cyprinodontiformes > Cyprinodontidae > Orestias > Orestias chungarensis. The sequence continues at coordinate 2,489,396 of JAVLVB010000613.1, read as the reverse complement.
TAATTCTTCCTCTCCTCTCAGACATTTTTAATTTCTTGGGTTATTATTCTCTATAGTTTTAGATGTGCAGGTGAGAGGATCTTTGCTCAAGCTTTTTACTTTTGGTCTTTCTTTATGATGTATATCCATAGCAACACTGGGGTGTACAACCGGATACAGCTGAAGTATCTATGTTTCTTCATTCCCGGAGCTATTGGTTGTGTAACCTCTTTTCTAAATGAAAGCAGATTTTGGTTGTTTAAGATTAATTTACAGTGTTCTCTTTAATGCAAACTAATAAAATGACTTCTGATGGAAAGTTTTAATAGAGATTTCATATGAGGTTAAATGTTTTTTTTTTGGGGGGGGGGTTGGAATTAGTTCTACTTAAGGTTACCTTTTTTAATTAAGTTGCTCCTGTTTCCTGCATGATACACTAAAGGACATCGGTACCGTCCCTGGTCTGAAACTTTCCTTTAACACCTTGCACCTCTCTGGTCTCTTGACCTCTTTGCGTCTTTCTCCTCTTCATCATCTCAGCGGTTTGCTGCTTGTCTTCCCCCGCTGCCGTTATTTTTCCACCTCCCTTTCATGTCTTGCCTCCTCCTGTTTCTCTTATCTCCTCTCCTCTCATCCCAGAGGAGACGGTGCACATCGGATTTACAGTAATTCTGCACGGCAAATAGAGAGCAGGGCTTTAAAAAGAAACACAGCCGTGGCTTGTATTACCGCCATCTCTCATCACTATAGTAGCCAGATCTGCCCACAATGTCCGCCTCTGTGTGACACTAATGTGGATGGTAACACATTAGTCATATAAAAAACAAAACAAGCTAAAATAATTTAAGCGCTACCATCAGTTTTGATGAAATATTTGATAATACACATTATGTAGTTGACTTTTGTTTCAGTTCCGAGAACTGTTTTCCTTTTAAATCTGCGTGAGATGGTCTTTGTAACCATCAGACCTCCCACAGTACGGCTTCATATTTTTAAATACAAATGGATTTTCTGAGAAATTTTCCGTTATTGCATCAGATCTTAACAACGACTTTATCAGTGCATCCTTAAGGGTAACTGTACTAAGCATTCAGTGGCATTGTATGATGTGGCACAGAAGAACATATAGAGCCAGTTGTGAACAAGGCAGGCGGTGGGTGTGAAGGACGCCGGGTGTTGGACAGAGATGAGTTTCAAGCATGTGTGAAAAAAGAAAAAGAAAACGGAGAACTCTGTTTAGAGAGTAAAGACACCCACCGCCTAATCCCTGCCTCAGCTCAGAAGGTTTCTCTGAAGCGAGGTTTAAATATCTGTCTGCCTCTCTCATTGATGGGTGAGTGGTTTTTTTATGATTCCCAGGATACGCGTCAAACATTGGCAGAGAGATGTTTAAATGTGTATTTCAGCACAATTTGATGTTGACACACACTGACGAAAACCCCCTCCAACACCATTAGCATCTAACTTTTAACTTTAGGGTAAAAGGGAAAATCATTATTCACCGCTGAGCTGAATGTAAGCAGTGTTTCTGGATGTTTAAAAGCTAAACTTGCACTAATTAAAGCTTTAAATTAAGCATCAGTACTTGTTCTTTCCTAAAGCTTTAAATTAAAGACTAAACAACTGTGTTTATGCACTGTTGAAGATTTAATGCCAGTTTCAGGTTGTTGTTATTTTCTGTTTTCTTTTTAAAGCTCTGACATAGTAATGGTACCAGTTCCATTTGAACTACATTTGTAATAATTTTTATTCCATTGTAGTCTTTTCTCTTCGATTACAGTCTATTTCTTTTTCAATTTGGATTTATAATAAAACTAATAGACTAGACACCTGAGTTTTATGATATTTTTGAAACATATTGAATATTTACAATTATTCTGGCTCTGCAGACATCTGTATGAAAAGTAACAGCAGGCTTTACTTTCCCTCTGCCTTTAAAAAAAATTTTTTTTTTGCATTCTAAATCGTATTTATGATTACGTTTATTTGTTTCGCAGGAATTATTGCAGGTACCATCTTCATATGAGAGTTGTGTTGTGTGTTCTCGCCTGTTTTGATTGATTACCTGTTTTCACGAGCTTCCATTTGTTTGCCTCCTTTGCATTTGCCGTCCTATAGCTGCCATCGTGTTTGGAAGACTTCCCTTTGGTGTAAATATTTTTCTCTTTGTATGTCGCCTGTTAACTGGAAGACATTGCAATGGGTCAGTGGAGCGACACTGGATTAGCAGATGTGATAAAGATTGTGCTGTTTGGATGCGCTTTTGCGAGTTGTAACCTTTACTGTATGCAGAAGCTTATAGCAGACATAGGTCCTAGGAAAATGAAAAACTTCAAACAGAATCTTTTTTTCTCCAACTTTAAAAAAAATATCGGCTTTAATTAGAGGATTAAGGGATTACAGGGTAATTCGTTAATTTCTCAGGTTTAGGAAGCACTTTCAAAGCTAACAAGATAATGACTGCATTGTCATCAAGCTAAACACAGCACTGTTTTTCTGTCCCTTATTCACTGAGTGAAGGAGTTTTCTCTAACATTGATGTTCTTTTTAAAATATAAATAAAATACCAGATTATTACTCTAGTTTTTTTTTCTTATAATGAAAAATATACTTTCCATAGCACAGCTATCTTGTTAATGGAGGATATCCCAACTTGTTTGATTATCTAGCAGGCTAATAAAATGCACATGGATAGAAGATGAAAGTTTAGAGTTACAAATGAGAGAAAGAGGAAGCAAAAGTAGAGAGAAGAAGAAGGAGTTTTAGGATGTCAGATTTTGTTTAATACTATCTTGTCATTTCTTTAGCGGATTGGTTAAAATGTGTCCTTATACTTTAGACTATTTCAATTTTTTTTTAGATTTTTGCCTATTTATCCTTTTTATTTAAAAATTAAAAATTCATTTCCTCTATTGATTCTTTACTGTCTACATTGCTTCCCTTTTACAGGCTTCCCGTTTTGTTTGTTCCTGTTCCAAATTGTAGACACATTTGACTGAGAGCAACCAGTGTCTTTCGCCACCTAGACATGGAAATTTAATAATCCCTTTCATTGTTTCGGCTGACAGCCCTCTTGTTGGGACCATGTTTCACGTCAATCATCCGGCGTAGCCCCCCTGGTTCACAAGCACCCTTTTAAAATTCTGACTCATTTACATACTGGCATAGCAGCTTTATAGACATTTCCTTTCCAAATATAGATTTGAGGGTAAATCCAATATGTTTCATTTTAGCAAAGAGTGGTTTTATATGTTGCTATTATTAAAACTGTGACATTTAGAAAGAGAGCTTTATTTTTTCCTCGAAATAAAATCGGTTTACACCCCTGTCAGCAGGCTTTTACACAAAATGACACTCACATAAACATGAAATTAACAATTAAATTAAGCAAAATACGTTTGATCCCAGGGATTTATATTGATCATATTTCATTTGGTTTGCAGAAAAGTAAATTACATTTACTTTTTTTAAACATAAATGCCCTGATTACTAATAATCTGTGATTTATAGATCATATTTGACATTTCTAAAACTGAGTTGTTATCCACTGAACAGATTCTGTTAAAAGCTGAGTGGTATTTGTAATAAACTTAACGGATTTGGAACTCCCTCACAACAAGGATTGAGGTTTGTGTGGCTCCCTAATACAGTAGGTGATGAAATACTTCATTCTTTTGTGTAATATGACAACATGTTTACCCTCCCAGTATGATAGGCTCTGCAGACTCTAACCACGCATGGGTAGTATTATAACTTCCACCCTATCCTGACTCATTTTTATATCTATTTAAAAAAATATATTATTATGCTTCCTTTGTTTTTGCTGTTATTTTTGTTTTTTTAGGAACATCTCCAATATCAGCACTGTAAAACACTTTAAAGAAAATACATTTAAGATCAAAATATTCAGTAGTCTTTCAAGTTTACTATGGGTACATACACATAATTTGTAACGGCCTAGTCAGACGCCTGAATTAAATCTGATGGAGAATCTTTGAAGGGACCTAATTATTAGGGTGATAGCAAGGATGTTATTTTAAAGCTAATGCTCCTTTCTTATTATTGTTTTGTGTTTTGAGAAAAGTCTGTATGTAAGTCAAGAAACAAAGCTTTAGGTTTGAATGGGAAATCATTTTGTCCTCTCAATCTGTCGTTATGTAAAACACGATTGCCAATACTTACATTTACTATATAAAATAAAAATGTGGATTTCTGGATAGTCGTACCTCCACAACAGATTTTAGTTTAGTGGTGAAAGGAATTGATAAAAATTAGATTTGACCTTCTTCTCGTAGGATTTTCATCTTTCGGGCTCTAAATTAACCGTGTGGGTTTTGTTTTACCACCTGGTTTAGGAATACAAGAGAACCACACCTAACCTGACCCCAATACGGTCATAGAACTACAACTAAAATAGGTTTGTGTATGTTCAGTAGATTATCTATACCGCTGCAAAAGCACAAAATTTCAACGCGTTCCCTCAATACAGTTATCTCTATAAAGATGAATAGTCTGAACATTGTTAGCCATTTTAAAAATCAGTATTTAAAAATTTGAAAGTGACTTTTTTGTTATTCCTATTTAACTACAGTCATGTTTATTGGGATGCCATTAGTCACAACTGAAAGTGCAGTATTATTATTAAAAAAAGCTGTTACTTAGACTGTTTCTCTACCAACTGTGTTCCTCACAGTTGTCGCAGAGTTAATTAGATCCAGTCAACAATGCAGCAGGGAAGTCGATGATTCCTTTCTCTTGCGTTTATGTTTAAATATAAAGTAGCGGCTGTGGAGCATTTAAGTGTACTATAGATTATTTTGTGTACGGTATATAAGCATCTAAAAAAAAACTCAGTTTTTGTTCTCTTATGCAAAAGAAACAAAAAAAAAGATTTTCTTCAGTCTCTGACTCATCTTTTTGCTGGCTTGTACTTCACTTTCAGTCTTCCCTTTTAGGTTTGTTTTTACATCCATCATTAAAAAGTGAAGCTAATCTTGCCATTTTTTTGCCCTCGCTCCCATTATCATTTTGCACAGACTATAAATCGCGCTCTTCACCACTGTGCGCTGCATCTCATTACAGGCGTTGTGTCACACTGCTGTCCCCTATGACTCGTTCCCGCTGCGGCAGACCAGGGGTCTCAGTTCATATTCATAGAAATATGTGTAATCAGAGCAGAAGTTCCTCATTACAAGGGGAAGATTCCCTCACAATCTATTCTGATGCCTCTGTCATGTGTGGGAAGATCCTTTTGCCTTTTGTATGAAAAATTGAAAATAGAAATAATTTAGCACCTATAAACAGAAGCTTACCTATTGTGACCAAAGTTGCTATGTATGAACTACTGCGTTTACTGAGACTTCCTAACAGCTCTGAATGTGTAATGATGCCGCCTGCAAACGATCTACTCGCTAAAGATGATCCACAAAGTGTCACTTTATTAGCTTTTCTCATTTAAGGATAACATGATAGGATCAACCATGATGGAATCTGAGTCATTAAGTAAGATTTGGTTTTTGCCTTCATGCGCTTTGAAGTTATTAAACCCAGCAAATTAGATTTATGAGGCCATTATACATATCTGAAGGCAGTCGATGATTAATGAGGAGTATTTTTCAGTTTGCCATTTTTAGGGCTTTCCCAAGCAGCTAAAGCTGGGACTGCATGCACAAGCACAAACACTTTAGTACTCAGGCTAAATAGTCAGGCCTAGGCTTTGTTGCAGTTAAGAACAGGGATGAAACGAGCTGGAAGTTTGGGGCCAATTTCTGAGCATTAGCTTTGTAAATCTTTGATTTTGATTTGCTCCAAAAGATTTTACTTATTTTGATCCCTCTAAGAAAAATAAATAACAGCAGTACACAATTTTTTCCTTTTGTTTTAAAATTTTACAAATTGATCAAATATATATTGTAAAGCAAGTCATTTATTTTTCTGCATCGATAATAAAGATGCAAATGGAGTAAAATCCTTTAGATGTCTCTGAACTTTAAATATTAAAACCATTTTTCATTTTTTGGTTTTGAAGACAGACAGGTAACTAACTTTTATATCTCACCTCACAAAGTGTTTCACAAAACAAGATATTCATAAATTATCTACGCCTTCTATTCAAAATAGCTTCCTCAGAGGCACTACATGAAGTGACCAAGCTAGACATTTAGTATTCAGCTTTGGAGCGTTTAGTACTCAGAAAACAGATCAGATTTGTAGTTTCAAGCTAACCAATTACTGACCAGGGCAAGTCAAGTGTAAAATGCCTATTTACAACTATGGTTAGATTTCTCTGTATATCTGTAATGTAAGTAGAAATGTCAAAGCAGTTAGTTGATATATAATAACTAGTAGCAAAATGATCCAAAAGTTACTGTAGGATATCTTTGAGTCTCTATCTAAAGGCCTTAATGACTTAAACCTGATGAGTCTCAGCATGGCAGCAGAAGTTGAAAAACCTCTGGAGTTCATTTGATTTTAAGTTCCTTAGGAGGTAGGAGTTACAGCTTGCAAATCTTTTCTTATTCAGCCTCTTATTCTCTGGTAATGTTTCACATCTTCAGTGTTTTCTTCAGAGAGAATAAAAAGTAGGGGACACACAAAGATGACGCTGACTGATGCCAGCCTCCAAGAGAGCCTCCAAGAACACTCAGATTAATTGGATTTACTGTTAAATGGCTTCTTTTGACAAGTGAGCGCACACAAATACAAGCACACTCGCAGTTAGCTCCCTGTAATTAAACAAAAAAAAATGTTGTAGCGTCTGTGGCAGCAAATGGAAGTTCTCAGATTCAATCCACTGCAGTTTAATAAGTCTTTTGCACTCACACAGCAGGGTCCATCAACAAATCAGCAACAAGTCAGAGCATCTTCGCCCTGATTTTAGCTGCTTGTGCAAAAACTAAAGCGATCCTTGTTTAGAAACGTTTTCCCTAATATTCCTCTGTCGTTTCAGTTTTCAAAAGGTTTTCTTACAATAGTTAATTTTTTTTCTGTATATCTGGTTTAGATTCAGTGTTCCATAAAGATTGTTTCTGATGAGATTATTTTAAATTTCTTTATATTTCCCTACAGGAACAAAAAAAGGGTCATTAATCACAATTTCTCGCTAGTCTCTGGCCAGCAAGGCACTAAAGCCAGCTTAGCATCTCTGAGCTATTTGGAGCCTGCTTTGTTTTTCATCAGCTTTCAGAATGGGAATACAGCAAAGTCCACTGCATGCTGTTGTTTGTACGGTAACGGCCATTCGCAATAATAATTCAGCTCTAAGGTACGCATGTTGTAAAAAACTGCGTTTAAAAACGATAATCCTGCAAAAACTAAATTATGGGTTACAGGTTCATTTATTTTGATATCATCATAACTTGTTGCATTGTAACAGCCAGCAAGTGAACACTTTGCCTTAAAAATGGAAAAAATAGGCAAATGAATAGAGTTTGTGAGATTGGTGGATGTCTGAATCAGAGTGGCTCAGGTTGGGTGTGTTCGCAAACCGAAATGATTATTTAATCAAAATCAAATAAGTTTAGGTACTTCTCAAATAGGTTTTCTGAGATCTGATCTATCTAGGCGGAGGTCTGAAAATCAATCAATATCCTGTTTTGGTCCGCTGCGAGCAGCACACTTCTGTGCTTTAATCCAGATCTTAATATTGAAGATGTGTTTAGTGACCTTATAACACCTGACATGGTCAATCATTACATGTATCGCCAAAAGTCAGGCTTGGCTTTGAAGGTTTTGAAAGATTTGTGACCGGTAGAATATTCCATTCGCTACAAAATTTTAAAACTAACATTTTTCCTGTCTTTAAATCATTCTATAGCTTGTCCATATGGGCAGCTGGTGTCGATTTACATTTGTTTACAAACTTTTTATAAATAAACAGTAAAATATTGTAAAACATTTCTGTTGGGAAAATTCTGTTAAAACGAGATCGAATCAGTTGATTGCTTGTTTAAGAATGACCATGTTTTGTAGTCTATAGTAACTCGTATAACATGTCATGGTTTTGTGCCTTAACAGATAAAAGAATGGATTTATGTTCTTGGGTGAGTGAGATTAAATACCCTTTATACTTTAAAAAGTCGATTTGAGGATATTTTATGGTAATACTAGATTTGGTCTACAGTATTGATTTAGGCGTCGCTTTCAACATGAAAGCAAAATCATGAGTCAAACTATGGTAGACACAAACTAGTGATGCTTTTTTCCATTTGACTTTCCACAATTTGAGGGAGGGTGCCTCTTCCAACTGTCGGTGAGCTTTAATGTGAAGGTGACCGTGCAAGGACACACAGCCATGATGGGGAGATTATGTGTTGTGACTCTAAGTGTGTGTGTGTGTGTGTGTGTCTGTGTGTGTGTGTGTATGTGTGTGTGTGTGTGTGTGTGTGTGTGTGTTTGTGTGTGCGTGCGCGTGCGTGCGTGCGTGTGTGTGTGGAGGGTGGGCTGTCTTTTATCCTGTGGGTTTAACCTTGAACACACGCAAGCAGAGAGCGCTGCAGAGAGCGGGGTAGGTGGTAGAGGACATCCAGAGTTACAACAGGTGATGGCACTGTGTGGCTGTCCTCAGTAAGAGCTGGGACATTACGACTGATGGACTGTCTCGGCTGTAGCCACCATTTACGAAGTTTAAGGAAACAGACGTCCTCTCAGAGGAGATCCACATCAACCGCTTTCTCTCTTTTAAACTTGCGAAGAACTAACAGGAGCGTGGAGCTCGTTCTAGCGACCTGAGAAAGTAAAAGCTCTGCAAAAAAGCCTCTTTAGGTGTCAGAACGTTTGTTTGTTTGATACATCAGCCAGACCTCTTTTTTTTTACTGGTTAGGTTTCCATAGTCAGGTCCTACATTTATAAAATGTAAACGGACATTTTAAAAAGCTACCTTTGCAGTTCTAAAATCAACTTCAATCCTCAGATCATTTTAATTTGCCAGGACACTAATACAATCTTTAAAAGCTGTCAGATTTACATTATAGTTTGCATCTGGTTTCCACTTAATTACTTCAATAAAGTATCATGGAATATTTTACTTTGTGCCACTTTACAATAACAACCTTCATTTTATTTTATTAGGATTTAAATGATAGACAAAGGCAACGTAGAACATAGTTATGAAGTGACTTTACAATCCAAACGATAGCCTTTTTTTTGTGTTTAGCATATTTTGTGTAACATTTTTGGGGTATTAATTTTACCAGCTCTGCTTTTTAGCATCTTGCTGGGTAAAAAAAGAAAAACACTGGATAATGCTGCCACCACCTTTGGCATGGTAGTGGTTTAATCAGTGTTAAAACGATATTCTGCACCTAAAAGTGCATTTATGGTCTAAGTTGACCCAAGCACCTTCTTCAGCATCTTTACCTCTTCCATGGACGATCATCAACTGTAAAACAGACTTTTTTGGATTTCCTTCAGCATTGGCTTTCCTCTTCACACACTTCCATCCATTTTGTTAAGTTTACATCTTATATCAAGATATTCTTATGTCCTCTGCATCTCCTCCAGAGTCACCACCACTTGGCTTTTCCTCCAACGAAAGCTCTTCCACCCAGCTTGCCAGTTTAGGTGGACATCATTGTGTTAGTACTTTTACCTTTGTGTCTAACTCTTTCTATTTTTTGGATGGTGGACTGAACCATGCCTTATTTCATGTTCAGAACGTGGTGTTTTGTTTTTATCACCTAACCCTATTTTAAAACATCTCCACAATGTTGATCATTTCTTTCTACTTTCTACAGTAGTGCGTAAGCTCAAGGGTCTTAAATCACATGTGTAATCAGGTAATGCATGTGAATAATTAAAGAGCCTTTGTGTTTGTTCTTCATTCCCTCAGTAAGTGTAATGATCGCCGGAGCATGTATGAAGTCAGGTTCTAAGCAGCTTTTCTAATCCTCCCTGTTCTTTGTTTTCTCAGCTGAGCCCCTGCCTCTCATGGACCTGTGTCGACGTGCGGCCCGCCTAGCGCTGGGTCGGGAACGGCTCAGGGAAATTGAGAACCTTCCTCTGCCCCAATCTCTCAAAAATTACCTCCAGTACCAGTGACTAACAAATGCAGGTCCAACAGGGACAACGACACAAAGCAGGCCACCAGAGATTCTGCAGATGGACGATGAAAGGGTGAACTTGAGGTCACACAGAGGGGATGATTGATTGGAGAACGTCCACACTGGACCACCGCAGCTCTCATGAATCCTTACAAGGACAGATAAGGACGATGGCGAGAGAACTGAGGGAAGATCAGGCTTTCCAACAAACAATCGGACCACGCCAGCTTGTTTTTATTTAATTTTAGGCTGCTTTTTTTGGGATTTAGACTTGAAATAAATTATTGATGACAGCGTCACATTAGTGTCTCTTTCATCCAGACTGAAAACCAGTCCTCTGACAGCACAGTGTGGATAGTTGGCAAAAGCAAACATCGCCATCTAGTGGTAAGAATGAAACAAGAAAGTAAGCACACTAATCTCATCCATGGAGGCCTTTCTGACATACACTCACTGACCATATAATTGGAGCTGGTGTCTCTTAATCATCCACACCAACACTGGTGGTTCTTCAGGTCACACTGCAGACAGATTAAAACATCACACAGGTGGAAGGTTTCTACAGGTCAGCACGAAGCCCTTTTAAGACTTTTAACGTGGCTAATCTCAATAATGTAAATTTTTCTTTTTATAATTTAAATTTAACATTATATCTATTTAAATTGCATAATTTCAAACCACTATCAGGATAAATTTGCACTGTTGTGTAAATTTGCATTACAAAAAGTAATTATGTTGCTACAGGTTAAAACTAGATTAAAATATGCTCATATTTCTTAAACATGTAACTAAATGCATACAGATTTACGTCCATTAGTACTAAATTCAATGGTGATTAAGTAATCATGTGGCAGAAAGCATAATGAGTATTTTTTCTTTTACCATTTAGAAACTGGTCTTTGCAGCAGTTTCCCTCAGTTTAATTGCCTTTTTTATAATGTTGCTTAGATAAATTAATTTGAGATTGGTTAAATCCTTAATAATAATAAATATTTTGGTTAAATCCTTAATAATAATAAATATTTGGATGGGAAATCCACATATTTTATTGTAAGAAAGCAAAAATAAGTTTGGAATTCTGTGCTACTTCTGAAACACTGCTTTCTTATTTGTGAATACAATCCTGAGTTTGTCACTCAAACCTGTATATTGGTCAGAGAGACAAAACAATGATCACTTTTTATGTCCCTTCAGATCTGGAGCTGTTCTGCCGACCCTGCCTGCAGCAGATCTTGCAAAGTAGCAGGAGAACCCAGGTGCAGAAAAATCCCCCAAAAAACTTATAATCTTTTTGTTTTATTAAGAGCATTCAGTTGCAATAAGTTTGAAGGGAAAACTCTAACTTAACACTGACACATTCCTATACATACAAGTTTGCATAAAACATAACACTTCTTTAAACAAAAAGTCATCTTTGGACAAGTTTTTTTGTTTGAAGAGCATTCACTTCTTATAAAGTTTCCAAAAACGTTTCTTTGACGTCAGTAAACAATTATAAAAAAAGTAATAATCTGTAAATTTAATTTTATTATTTAGAATACCTAACAAATAGAAATGTAAATTACATTTAAATTAGATCTGATTAAAATACATTAGTAGTGGAAAAATTACTATGAAATAGGACAGAAGACCCAAAATGTTGAAGAAAGTTCTGACTTCTCAATAACATATTTTCCTCCAAAAGCATGTCTGATGTCTGAAAGTGGCTTCAATGCAAGACTGGTTAGAAAAAATATACCTTTTTTATTTCTTATTTTTGGTTAATTCTTTTGGTCTCATTTCATTGAAAGTCATCTTCATACCAAACTAGAACAATGTCAAATCACAACCAAAGTATTTCACTGGAAGCCAGAGTAGAGATGTATCTGGGAGCTGCAGGCCTTGTTCTCGCAAGGGACCAAGAGACGCCCACTGGTGTTTGTAGCACCCTGCTGTAGCTCACTGGTATCAAACAGCGTGTGTATATGCTCTACATGTGACCGCTTTTACTTCCACGGGAGCTCAGAGTTAGACTGGATCTTAAAGAAAGGCTGTAGCAGGATCCAGGGACCCCGGCTGTATGTAGAGACTTGGCAGGTGTGATCATAGCAGACAGACGACCGTTTCACAACCACCAGACCAGTCATGTTATACTTACTCATATATGACTCTAGACACTTTTTATGCTTTGTTTGTGTCGTTCATTTTAAAACCATTTTCATCTGATCATGAAACAATGGACAGGACAGTGTTTGTTTGTCACAACTAGCTGTGTGTTTGTTCAGGTGATTTTATTAAATTAACAATAAAGGGAGAAAGAAACTCAACTTCTTACTTCAATGCTGCTTTATATTATTAATAATAATAATAATAATAATATTATTATTATTATTTGAACTGGTTAGTATGAAAATTGTGGGACCATACCAAGACTTCAAATATATCAAATAGAACAAAATATGACGTGAATAAAAGCCAACTGATGTTAAAATTCTTCTTTGTGTTTTTCTTTTATCCCATTTCTGCTTGCTAACAATAAGCAACAACAAACAAAATGACTTGTGAGTTTGAAGACTCCTTTATAAAATGCTCATCATTATGCAGAACGCAGTACCTGTGCCAGTTTGAAGTAAAGGAAATAATATACTGACCAGCAGGAAGATGCAAATGAGCACGTTGGTTCATCAGGGGTTCAGACCAATATAGCATATTTAATTTGGTCTTGGTGAGTTTTAATCTTCAGTACATGGTAAGTGAGGTAAACAGGGCTGTAAATTTGTCTGTCCCTTGTTTGTGCTGCTGTTGATTCTGCAGTTTTCTTCCCTCCAGAAAGTTAACAGTTGGCGAGGTTCTTGTGAGCTCCTGCTGCGGTAAACACGACACATTCAGGAGGGAAAAATGCAAAAGACTTCAGTCCGAGTGTGTGGAAACATCTGGAGCTTTCTCAGATGGAAGATCTCCTTTAAAATCAGGATGAAGTCAAGCTCACCTCAAACACTCTGCCTAAAAAGTATTCAACCGCTTGGATGTTGAACACATTTTCTGTTTAGTTTTTTTTTACAAATGAATCATTGTCAACAAAACTTATACTTTTTAAACAAAATGATTAAAAGAAAATGTGTTAACATAAAAATGGATTTCTACAAAATACTGCCAAATAAAAACCATTAGCATAAAATAAGGGTTTGCATAAACATTCCAACCCAATGAGTCAGTATTTATTAGCACCTCTGTGTGGATACATCCCTGTCAGGCTTGAACATCTAGACCGCAGTTTTCTTCCATCTAAATTCTTGTTAACTTGGGTCAGTCAATGTTAGGGGAATGTATTTATGCAATCACTTATTTTTTTTCTATAATTGTAATTTGTTAATGTTTTTCTTTTTTTGTTTTTTTTTGTAGAAATTAGCTTTGTCTTGTCTTGTCTTGTCTTTAAAATGTTTTACTGTTTTTTTTATTGGCTAAAATAAGTTATGCTGTGTCGGCACCTTGGCCTCACACAGGTGAGGTTTTTATACACACTCGTCATTATTTTTTTCGTTTTCATTGCATTTCTCATTTTAAATTGGTGTATGACCTACAAGAAAAACTAAGGCTGCACAGGAGATGACAATAGATCACCCTAGTAAGGAAATGCAAACAATTGTCAAAGTTGTCGCACAAAACAAATACATTTAATTTGAACCTTACCATAACTTTCTAGTGTAATTTATCAAAATGTTGTTAAATTCAGCCCCAGTTGCATGACTGTTCTTGCAATGAATATGGGACTAAATCTTTTAAAAGAAAAAACAAACAAAAAAATACATAAATAAATCAACTATATTAAACAAATTATAATAAACCGGACAGACAGATTATTATTTTTTTTTTTTTTAAATTAGAATAACCTTCAGTCTGGTGGAACAGCTGTTATTCATTCATTAAATAAAAAATTTAAAATAGAAATATAATTTATCATCTGCATTCAAGAAAAGTGAACACAAATGTTGGTGAGCTCGATGCATCACCATGATCCTTTCCTGAAGGACAAGCCAACTGACACAAAGAGGATCTAATCGCAGTGCAGCAGGTACATAACATTCAAATTCTTGACAAAATTGTCTCAGTGAGATCAAAAATGTCATGGATTCATGACATTTTTATAACTGAAACAGATTTGTCTTTCAAAGTTTTTTGCATTTGCATAGACAAAAAGCAGGATTATTTAAGTCAGTTTTTTTTCTGAAGAGTTCTAACGTTGGTAAAGAGGTAGAGTTCCCAGAAATAGTTATATAAAAAGTTAATAATTTGCCTCTAAAGGATTCAAAAAGTCTGCCTTTGTACAAATAAATACTGATTGGGTAATGTCTCTACAGTATGTTAAAGGATGCATTGGTAGTGTTGTTTCATTTCACCTTTATTGCTGTTTTACAAAGATTTCAATCAGTTATACAAATAAAATATGAATGAGCTTTAATGTTTAAACTCATTCTTCCAAAGAAAAGGAGCTGCATTCAAAAAATAGAAGAAAAACTATTCAAATATGAACTTTCATTTAAATGAGGATTTTTAAGGTAAGATATGTCCAAGTACAAAAAAAATCCCTTTTCATCAGCTTAAAGGCTCAACCAAGTCAATAGCTATTACCGGCATCCTTGGTCCTGTGAGGTCCGTTTTAGCATTATTGAACATGCAGTGCTTATCGGTTAAAAAGCCAGATTAAGCTACTAATTAGTCAATTGTATTTCGCCCTCCTTGGAGATACAGGAAGTGTAAAAATGCACATTCAGCAGAACTGAGAGCAGAAAGCATCACAGCACAACTTCCTCTGCTGAAGCTCTGCACAGTTAATAGATTCACTAATATTAAGTCTGCATGGGACTTTAACTTATAGTTTTTATATGCTGTCTGATATTTTCATTATTTAGTGATTAACATTTAAATATGTGAAGAAATTATAGATACATTTGATCTTAATGGATATGGATGAACATTTTTATTTTGACATTTTTATTGACTTACATCTATATTATAAAAGGGTTTTGCTAATACAAACTTATGTTACATTATTGCTTACATTACTTATAATTAGACCAAGAGGGCAGTGAGAAATTGTACAGGTATGTTGTCTTTTTAGAAGACAGTTCAGGATTTGAGCTGTGCCATTACAACGCTCTTAATCTGTTAATTGTAGTAAAAATCAGAATACTTTGGTAATAAAAACATTAGGCAAACTGTGCTAAACCTGTTTTGTACTAAGCTCTGTGTTATCTTCCTGCTGTGTGGGCATGGTTGCTGCTTCCTAACCAGTGAACATTTTTGGTTTATAACCACCTGCTAAAGAAGCAGAACCTGTCACTCAGTCACTCAATCTAATGGTCGATTAGTGTGGCAGCTAAAATAAAAAGAAACTTTCAAGTTTCCGATTTTAATGTCCTCTAGAGATCAGTTGAAAGTTGCCTCCATGGATCTTGTATTAGATTATGTAAATCTAAGGCAGCTTTTATTTACTTTTATTTGTTCACTTTTAGTTTTTTTTCAATAATCTTTGTAAAGCAATTGTTTTCAAACAGCTATACATACATACATACATATATATATATATATATATATATATATATATATATATATATATATATATATATATATATATATATATATATATATATATATATATATATATATA
>JAVLVB010000613.1:2369262-2473629 GCA_032876305.1 Orestias chungarensis | reverse complement strand
CACCAAGCTGCCCAGAACCTCAGTCCTCCTTCAGCCAAAGGTACAGTTGCGATCAACACACGCTTACCTATCATCTTTTAAAATCATATTTACTAAGATCATGTCTCTACACCCAGTCCCAAACTCAGACCAATCGGATGAATTTCATTCTTGCATATCTTTCATTGTCGTTAAAAAAGGAGATATCGATTAATATTCCAATTGTGTGGGTTAGAAACCTGCCTGTAACCATGGCAATCACAGGGTTATTCCAATACAATCTTATGGATTTGAAACTATATTTAACATTTGCATTTGAAATTTAACATTTGTTTTTAAGGGAATAGAGCTTGTAGGGGATGCAGCGGCAATGACCTTCATGTGGAAATATGTACTACGAATAAACTATATAAAATGTTTGCAGCTGTCTAATAAAAAAAATAATAAAACAAAATTAATTAAATAAAAACCCAGACTGTTACTCTCACCAGAATCAGTTTACATAATCTGTTTTCAGCGTTTCACCCATGCTGCATCGCCACCTGTATCCGTTTCTATTAAAGAAAACTCACTGGACAAATCCGTGTTTAATGCAGACATGACTGTTAATATATGTCATTCAATAAAGGGGCTTAATTATGAATCATTCTGTATCCTTTAAAGTAGTACAAATCTGAAATAGTCCTCTTAATAGTCCCTGCTTTAATTGTTTCTGTAAAGTCCTTTGAAGAAAAGAGAAATCAGTTCATTTCTGATAAGAATAAAGAAACTGCATACCTACTGGTTCAGAAACAGACACTGAGAGAAATGTAAATGACATTGCCGATATTAACATGAGTTTGTTATAAAAGCAAACGTAAACATCTAGAAAGGCAGCGTCGAGGTGTGAATTTCCTGAGTGCTTGCTAACCGATATAATAACAGCTCATGAATGTTGTAGTTTCAAGTATTCAAACAAACTGCCGTGTGTGAACACCGGGAGCGCAGCACAGACACGTGAAGCACAGCCAAGTAGAGTCTAAAACAATTCTTTATTGATCAATATACAGAAAGCAGTGGGATGACCACTAGATAGAAATAAATCCCAACGATTTAGTTTACAAAAAAGAAAAGGAAACAGATATATAAAATAACCGTCTTAACCATTTTTACAGGGTCTCGTTTTATATGTAAAATAACCTTTTTATTCTTAATGTTTTGACGAAGTATAAAGTGAAGAAGAAACCAGGACAGTTGTTTCACAACGATGACAGCACAATCAAAGGTTTTTAAAGGACAGGTGGACACGGGACATGTGTGTTAGAGAGCACGTACGTCACAGGTGAGGAGGGGAAACCAGACGTAGTTCTGGCTCTTTTTTTCATAGTCTGGGGTTAACTCTACATACCGAACATTTAATCTGAATCTGTAAGGTTGATTTCAAGGTGTCATTAGCAAGGGAAGCCTCTGGTTGCCTCATAGCTGCAGGGATGTAAGCACACTGACGAGTGCAGAACAACAGACTCATCCACCAAAGGTTCAGTGTGGGAGTTTAAACGGGTGCTCTGCAGAGTTTACAGAAGATGTTTTACTGCAGTCAAGCAGGGCTGCTCAGTCAGTGAAAACAGTTGCATTATGTTTTCTGTGGGATGCTTTATATTTGAAATGAAAAAATATTTTGGACCATAGTTAGAACACAGAGAAATGAAATGGTTATGAAGTGATGGAGAGGGAATGAGGTTGGCTACCCTTCAGTCATGACTCTAGATCATCACATGATATACTTAAGAAGTAAATAGTACTTTTACATTTTACATTTAACCCCCGTAAACCTAAAAAATGACAAAATCTCCTCTATCCCATCTATATCCGTTGGGGTTTAACCTTTCTGCTGGGTAATGATGATGACTACGACCACGAATGCATAATTTGTTGCATGATTTACCAGTAATCTTTAAAATTGGGGCAAAAAGCTGGGATTATCTGACACAAAAAATCACTAAAGGTTTTAATAGTAAAAAGTAATAGTGTGATATAATTATCTGCTTAAAAAAACATTTTCGATTATAAAAAAACAGATTAATTTGTCTTCTAAAAGCAAAACTAAAGGGGATTACCTGCAATACATAATTTATAATTGCGTGTAAATTGTATGCAACATACAACAGATAAGGAATGTTTTAGTGAGAGATCCCATTTTCTCATAACTGTGCAGGCCACAGAACCGTAGAGAAGAAGGAGGAATGAGACTGCAGTTAAGGATGACAAACATTTAGCAACAACATCTCTATGCCATACAGAATATTTAGGTTCAATAATGTATATCTAAAAGGTTTATGCATATATTAACCTGTGGATACATGTATGGATGAGTTATTTGCAGACTGACTGGTTAGGATGTGAATGTAAAAGTAATCGTAGGACATGTGTATAGCACTATGCTTAAGTATTCATATCCTGTGAACGTTTTTCACACTTTGTCCTTTTATAACCACAAACTAAAATATCTGATGTAAAAAGTTCAGACATGTGAAATAGAAGGAATAGTCTAAAGTTGTGGGGAAACCAATCTTTCATTACAAGAACTACTATTCAATCTATCATCTGAACATTTAAAGTTGTGCAAAACCGCAAACAAACCAAGAAATGAACACTACACTGATGGGCTGGGGAGGAAGATCAGTTTTTACAATGATATAATGCTGATTGAGAAAGAGATTTGTTTTTACTTTGCCTAATTGTAATCTATAATGTCCCACAATGTAAAATTGTGAAACAAGTTTATCCCATTTTCTCCAATTGTTTTAATTATCAAAATTGTGTGTGAATGCCACTCTTTAAAAAAAATACTTAAGAACTCTTTTTTCACATTGCCACAAACTGAATAGATGTGATAGCAAACTGATATAAACCATTTAGAGGTAGACTTTTCAATGGAAAGTTGGTAATAGTGGAGGCAGCATCACGCCTTATTGATGTTCTTCGTCAGCAAGGACAGACAAAAAGGACAGACAAACTCGTCATAGCAGAACCTACTTTAGTTTATCTAGATAAGAACATGAAAAATGTGGTTTGAATACCCAATAAGTTAGTACAGGAAAAGCTCACAGCCATAACTGTGGTGAAACTGTAGTTCTACTGGGACTCTGCTTGCAAGGTCACTATAATATTAAGTGCTACTTTGTCTTAATCTGTCCCCTTTAATACCAGAAAAACCCATTGAATGAAGTTTGTGGTTATAACATGTAGAAATGTGGATAGGTTCAGTTTGAATACTTTAGTACTGCACTGTAATAATAACAACAGATATGTTCTGTGTTGACAAGAACACCCTCAGATTTGTCTGCACACTGATAATGAAATGATATGTATGTATTTTCTATGTATTTTTATATGCTGTCTCACCAAATGTGCCGCGAAACATGAGACACTTGGATATAGACTGCCAGCACTGGGGCTCTGCAGCGGATTATATGTTGCTGCAGGTTTGACTTGACTTTGTCCACCAGAGGGCAATATTTCTTTAAAAACGGCAACATGGGAGAATACAGTGTATTTTTCCAGCAAAAGATTGTGATTTATTTGATCACATAATTTGTGTATGTGGTTTTGTGTGTGTGTGTGTGTGTGTGTGTGTGTGTGTGTGTGTGTGTGTGTGTGTGTGTGTGTGTCTGTGTGTGTCTGTGTGTGTAGTGTGTTTTCTGCGGCTGTGACAAGCATGTATTTATGCCTGCATTGTGGTTATGTGTAGGTCAAAGAGTGTGTGTTTGAGAGATATAGCCACTGCATGTGTGGGAAGAAGTGTTTTTTGTGTGTGTGTGTTTAGTATGTTACACATGAACTGTCCCACTTAGATTTTCCCTTCTTCTTCCTCACGTTAACCTCTTCTATTCCTTTGTTGTCCTCCTCTTCCTCGCTGCTGTCTGATTCAAGGACCGTCATGCCTCCCACCAGCTCTGCACCGTCTTCTTCATCCTCCTTCTCACATTCTTCTCCTTTCACAGCTTCTCCCAGAGCCTGGGGTCCTCTTATGTGCTAGACAACAAATACAGATCCCAAATCCAATCACAGAAGTTGGTATTTCTTTCATTTAATATATCAGAAATGTTTTAAACTTTAAACAAAACAAAATAAGATTCAAACTGGGCCAGTTACCTCCATGGGATTGACAGTAATGTTGAGTCCAGAGCTTTCCCAGTCTGACTCCGGATCTTTGATTTCGTCCTCATCATCTCTGGACCCCTCCTGATGTGTGGCATGGATCCTGTAGATGCCGATCACAACAATGATCACCAGGGCGGCGATACACACCACAATAATGACTGTGGCTGCAGGAGGCGCTGGACCTAGAGGAGAAAATGAAAGCTTTGTTTTCTGCTCAGCAAAAGTGTGCCGCTGTGTTTTATGCTTTACCTCTTCCGGGATGGAGCAGCATTTGCTACTTTAAACCCAACAGTTTCTATATGTGTTGTATACATTTAAGATTTAGTTTGAGAGTCTCGAGACCTGCGATAACAGTGACAAGGTTCAGTGGAAACAGATTTGGCAAATACATCATGTGCAGAACACGCATCATTCTTGAATGCACAAAAGGTATTTACACAAGGCTGAACTCTTCAAAGAGCAAGTAGCTGTAATATCAGCTGTTCACTTTCTCTCCAAGCCACATCTTTAATGTTTTGGATGGTTGCATCCTCTCTGGCAATCCTGTCAGGGAGATCAGTGCACTAGCAACTTATCAGGATGAAAGATTCGTGCAAACTTTTTTTGTGCAGAGCACTGTGAAGAAAACTGAATGTTCATGAATGAAGCTTCTATTTACACTCTAAAAGTCCGGTTAAAGGTTCAGGTGCATGCAATAGACCTAACATCTAAATTAAGACTGATGTTTTACAATTAATCTCCATTTTAGCCATCTTGTTTACACTGAGCAGAAAACAAACTGTTTATCATCATATTTCCACTTGCTGAAAGACTAACATTAAACTAACTAGCTAAGCCGTCCTTATGTTGCACAAACAAATTGTATGTCAATGATAGGCAAACAACTGACTTCTGTAAATTACAGCAAACTATTATTCAAGGAATGAGGTAAACTACACTAATGTTTGAATACTGATTTCAATCCGATGATTCCACATTAAAGTGGATAAAACTTGTCAAAAAACCTTGTTCTTGGCCAATTGACTATTTCCTCAATATTGTACAGGTTCAATAGTCTGTTTGTCTGCATCAAACATTTTGTGCATGCAAGTTTTGAACGAGAAAACTATTTTTTTTTTATATTATCCTCCTGATTCTGTGAGAGGTATCCAAAAAAAAAAATTTTTTTTTAGCTACTACTACTAGAAAGGATTTAAGCCACCCTACTTATTAATATCTAGTCTTCGAACCTTCGAATAACTTCTGGAAGATACTTGACGTAACTTTTCACCTCCGTCAGTCGAAGGAAGATTTTCTACATTCCACATTTAAAGCTATGAGATGTGTAAGACTTTCTTGCATGTTCAGCTTTTTTTAATATACTCCCCAGCATCTACATAAGATCTGTGTTCTAGCTTGGCCAAGGCTGTCTTTTTGTACTTTTTAGTGAGTTCTTGGTGGATTAACTGGCATATTTATTGGTGACATTACATTTTCTTAACCAGGCTGATGCTCCCTGTGGTAGCAAAGGAAAAACCTTTTCTTCGCGACTGGCATGATATTCTTTTCATGGTATTGTGTGTATGGTTTTGCCTAACAGGTGCTCCTTTTCAGCCTTAAAAACAATTCTGTTTCAGACCCATTTGACCAAAGAACATTGTTGCACATCTCTTGGTCTGTGCTTGCTCCTTTACTGTGTTTACTGATATTCAGGGGTCAGGAGTACATCAAACTAAATGTCTAATTAAACTGGATAAACCTCTTTTTTAAAATCATAAGGAATGAGTTGAATGTAAGGTGCATGTTTTCAAGTTTTCTGTTGACATGATTGAAGCAATTTCAAAAAACAGTTTTTCATTAGTAGTTCACCTGACACATGTGAGTTAGGAGTGTGGATCATCACCGGGTGATGGACGGGTCTCATGTACTGGGACTGGGCAGCCATGTGATTGATATGCTCCATTGGCGCAGTGTGGTGAAGAACACTGATCTAAGGAAGCAGGAACAAAGAGCAATTGTGCTAAAGGATGAGAACACAGAAAGGCACCTATGACACTCTTTAATGTACAAAATAAAGAAAGGAAAAGAGAAAAGATGAAGATCATTTGAGTACAGGCCCAAACTTGCCTCCAGGTTGAACTCGTTGCTGGTGTAACGTCCATTAAGTTCAGAGCAGGTGAGTCTGAATCTTCTATTCATCAGAGAGGCAGGTCTCCAGTTTCTGTAGCATAACTGTCTGAGAACCTGTTCATAGTGGGCCATGGAGTCCACACCTCGAGATAGTCAAAGACAGAGTCAAACCATGTCAGAAACTAAAATGAATGCAATTTAATTTAAACTCTGCAGGTCAATCTTTATACATTTTCCTGCCTTGGATGTCTACACATGATAAGGATTGTATTGAGTCAGATGCTAAAGCTGAACAATTGTCAGGGCTAGATTGTGACATAAAAAAGAGGAAAATGTTCATCAATCAAGTACAGGTAAATACTTAACAATAATAAAATGTCTAACATTGTATAGAGTGCAAGTAAAAAAAAAAGCAAAACCAATTAATAGTTGAAAAATATAAATATTTGTTTGTTTCTCATGAAAAGCAACTGTTCTATGATTATATTGTAAACTCAGTCCAAATTAAATGACTTTGAAACAACAAGCATGATTTGGCTTCTCTTCAGCTACCTTCGCAATTATTTTACTAAATTGCTGTAGAGAAAGGAACTGATAACATTTACTAATTAACTTTATAATGTGAATTTTAATACAATGTGTATTCACTTTTACGAATTTTGAACCAAAATATGTAAACTTAAAGCTGTTCTCAAGCAGTCAGTAACAGTGCCAGCATGTCAGGAAACAAATCTTTAATATTTTATTGCAGCATCCAATATTTCACAATATTTATGTTGCAAAAGGGAATTTCCACTCACGTTCTGATTTACAACAAGAAACATTTATCCAGATCTATATCAAGATTTATCACAAAGTTTAAAAAAAGGGGATTAAAAGGGGTATTAAATCAAGTTAGGTTACCATATATTGATATTCCAGATGTGGAGTTGGTGGCATCAAGGTGTTTTCCTAGTAAAGCACTGTGTGAAATCTCCAGGCTCTCTTTCTCTGGTTCCAGCTCATCTCCAATTACAAGCACATCACAGTAATCCAGGTTATGCATCACCTCCATCACTCCTGGCCGGCGGACTGCACACAAAGCCGCATAATTATTAGACATTTGAGTTGAAAATTGACTTGGAATGAGGAAATCAGCTGTCAGTTTGTAAAGTCATTGAATAGGGGCAAGAAGTTTAGATTAAAAAATCCTGTTTAAACTGAAAGAAGTGGACGCTCACATCCACCGAAGCTGTCACCCTTCATCACAGTGCTGGTGATCCGAAGCTCTTTGAAGGGCGCCACACCCAGCGGGCTGCGAAGGTCACTGGCAGGCCTGATAAGCTGTTTGGATCCTGAAATGGTAATTCTGGGTTCACTGGGTGGCAGCACCATAACTACTGCTTTGATGTCTGGGATGGAGACACATGTGTCCTCTCCGAAGCAC
This sequence comes from Orestias chungarensis, assembly GCA_032876305.1. Classification (NCBI taxonomy): domain Eukaryota; kingdom Metazoa; phylum Chordata; class Actinopteri; order Cyprinodontiformes; family Cyprinodontidae; genus Orestias; species Orestias chungarensis. The sequence continues at coordinate 2,465,972 of JAVLVB010000613.1, read as the reverse complement.
CTGACCAATGGACAGAAAAATATTTAAAGCTGCACTGCTCATCTGTCTTTACTTAATGTCTATAGACCCATTTTACGCTGGTAATGTGCTTGATTCTCAGCCTACCTGTGATGTTAATGAATACTTTGAAGGTAATTCATTGGCTAACTAGTGTACAGTGATGTGTTGTATTGGGAGTTTATGTCAAAGAGCAACAAAAACAGTGAAAACGTGTAAAGAAAAAGAAAAAAAAGATGCCTGACTAAAATATTTTCAAATAGAACCCAGAATTCTAGTCATTTGTATTCAAAGTTTAAACAGTGTTGGGCAAACGTTGGCTATAGTTACACCTTTAAATGCTTTTAGTATATCTTGACCAATTTCTTTCAATTTTATTGGCTCAGTAGCTTATTAACATCAGGTAACTTGAAAAAGTTAAAAACAACAAAAAAACAGACTCTTGATTAAATTTAGGTCTATATTTTTACTGGGATCAGTTGGCTATTACTATATAGAGTCTTTTTTTCAAATTCTGCTGTAGTTTTGATCAGAATGTTTCTCTCACACCTTCAACACTAAAAAGATATTCAGCACAAAAGGAAAGCATTGGTAGCTCTGAGTCTACAAAAACCCGCTGACTGTTCAGAAAACCAAGAACAACACATCTATCCATCTCTGGGTGAAAAAAGTTCAGTTCCAGATGAAGGCTTGTGATCGCTCCATTAGGTGAAGCTGTCCCAGTCTCTGTGTCAAATGACTTATGCATGGCTGTTCAAGGTCTTTCCAGTTCACTGTTCTTTGATTTGGGGTGTACATCTCCTTCAGTGCAGTTTGAAACAGAATAATAGTGGGTGTAGGGAAAAAGTGTCATGCAAGTATTTTGAACTTCTTTTTTAACATTTTTAAACCAATCTCCATAGCTGGTTAATTCTGAATAACATGTGCATGGTTTGCATCTTTGGCACTTTTTTGGATAGTGAGTTTGAAGTACAGATTCAGTTTTTCCTCAAATAGTCTGTATGTCTTAAGACATTATTTTAATGTCTATTAATTTTACATGACAAAGGTTTTCTTTATTGGTCAGCCCTTCACTACATCGCTGATGAAATACTACGCTGTTTTATATCAGTTTTATTTAACCAATGCTCTATCATAATAACTAATAAGGCAAGTTCTGGTCTACAGATAACAGGATTGCATTTTTCCTTCAGTCTCAAGTGTTTTGCAACTTTTAAATAGGTCATGTTCTCAGAAATTTGATGGATGTGGCTCAATCTAATGGGCTACCAAATCTTAGTACCTTCCCTGACCCTGCTTAAAAACACCCTCCCTACACAATGATGCTGTGGCAACAATGTTCCATTGTGTGAATTGTGTGCACAGAGTGATGTGCAGGGTTATTTTTTAACCACACATAACCACAAAATTGCTTGCAGGCCAATTTTGATTTAGTGTAAGCTAAGGAATGTCTTTGCCATCGTTCTCAGTATGACTTGATGGAAACTGGAAACAGAATTTCTTAAAGATTTAATTTGCCAAAAGCAGGATTTACAGACATTTGTGTTCTCCTTAACGAGCTTTGGATCTCTAGATTTTTTTAGCATTACTATCACCCTGATCGATGCTCTCTTTGGTCAACTCGTTGGTTTAGGTGAATAACCATGACTTAATAGCTTTGTAGATGGTATCCACTGTGAGTTATCCTAGCAATCAGATTATAATCTGTTTATTATCTAATTGAGCATTACATAAACATAACAACCTTCTTCCTGAAATGTCTGGTGTACTCTTTGTTCTTTTTCATGTTGTTTCTCCACTAATGTTATTCCACAAACGTATGAGCCAATCACAGAACAGCTACTGTAGATTTACACAGATTATATTGAAGTGTTTTTGGGTATTAATTAAGTGACTTATTTAATTTTTATATGTGTATAATACCTTAAAACGCATAATTCATATTCTAAATATCCTAATAAAATACAATGAGTTTTGTCATTGTAACTTCATAAAATGATGAATATATTTTAAGGGTTAGGAAAATAAGCACTTTAGATATTTTCTAAAATATTTTATGTATTAGTAGTCAATATTTTGGGATTGAAATCATCTTCAATGACACTGTTCACATCTTAAAACTTAGAATAAGAAAAGAAAAAATTGTAGTTTTCCTTTACACAGTTTGATTTCTGTAGGTTACACCTGAAAGTTCCATATTAATCATGTTTTCTGGGTCATACGGAACTGGTCCACGAACTGAACATGTCAGAAAAGACCAGTGAGGACGGACAGAGTTAACACTGTAAAATTAAAAAGAAAAGAATGCAGGAGCGAAGTTCAATATACAGCAAGACCTCATTTTTCAGAAAAAAAACATAGATTTTTAGACGTCACACAATATTCTTGTATGCTACATATAGGATGTTATTTGTCAACGCCTTAGGCTACACCAGCAGTATCAATAAAGCCTGTAATTGCTGACATTGTTGTTTTTTGTTAAAAACAACTATGTAACAAGGAACACTGTTTGGAAACTAAACAGCACTACCAGGACTGGACTACCAGAATGTCCCTTTTTTCCCCCTTAATCACAAACTGCGGAGTCAAAATGTCTGCAAAGAACATATAGAGGACTCTTATCTTGGCAGCAGCGGGTTAGCATCGCCCAGTTGGACAACTTCAATTGTTGTTCCGTGATCTTGTCTCAGTTTATCAAACAACTCCAGCCAGATCTTAGACTAGCCTGTGTTTAGAGCTTAACAAATGGGCTGCATGGCTATAAAGATAGGAGAAGAAGAATCTAACTAAGTCCCAAACTACTTAGTCTCAAAGTACCACAAAATATCACTTTGTGCTTTTTCAAGTTCATATTCTAACTAAAAGTATCACTTCGGGCTTTTTTACATTTGGTAAAGTCATGCAGCGTATATTGAACTAAATCAAAAGAGAACTGATTAAACCAGTACAGGAAAATATGTATTGATCTGAAAGGATAAATTACATTTTTGGCTATTAGGGAATGTTATTATGCCTACAAAAACTCAAACAAGGGGAACACCTATTATGTCTACAGCTAAAATTAAAGCCGTCTCGCTAATTTATATACTGAGAAATAATTAGACCTATTAGATCAGAAAAGAAAAGGCAGTCTGAGAGACTGACCTCATCATCCTGAAGATCTGCTGAAGTGAAAATCAATTCAGTGAGTTCAAACCAACTTTTAAAGAACACAAACAGATGGATAGCAACAAATAAAACATGAGCAATGACAAGGAGAGTCTGTGCAAACACCATAAGGTTTTATTGCCTGGATGTGCATCTGCTTTTCTTTTACGGTGTAATTGTTTTTACACCAATGCTCCATTTTTAGCCACCTCACTGAGTGTGCAATGGCTTGAAGATAAAGTCAAACCGAAACACATCTGCCACACTTCCATACATCCTTCACACGTTATTATATAGTCATTATTTCTCAAATAGTAAGCCTTCTACATTATAATCTACCAAACAGCTCATCATTAGTGTCAAAAATAGTTAGTGCGGTGTTAGTAAATCTAATATTAGTCAAATCAGGATATACTATGATGTAAATTTAGGTAAAACAAATATAAGGTGGAATGGAAAAAAGTAATAGATTGAATAAAAACATGGTAGACAAGGTAGATTTACTATACATGGAATACAAATAGATGCATTTAGCGTGCCATAGACTGCACAAAAATAAATTGCTTGGAAAGACACAGTTGAAAACAGATATATTATGGATGATGTATTATAAATTGGAATTATTTAGATTCTACATTCAAGATTGGAATAAACAATTTATCTGGAGGACTCAATTAGTTGAAGTTCTTAATAGGAATTTGGTTCCTTCTAATCCTTTTTAACAGAATACAAAAGTTTTTTATGTTTGTTTATATCACCAATTTTATTTTATTTTATTTTTGATGAAAATTGTTTTTTACATGTTAAAATAAAGATTTCATCGTCGTCCTTATTATCATCCACTTAGTGAGACATTAAAGGAGTACCTGATATAAAATAGAATAAGTACAAAATATTTAGCTTTGACCAACTAAATGTAAAGGAAATAAAGGAAATAATTACTAGCTGTACCATCTCAGTACCATGAACAGAAAAAGAATCATTTATATGCAAACCTAGCAGATACAGCGGGGAAGGTTTAAGTTACAAGGCACATTAACATAAACTGGAGATAAATTTAAACTAAGAATCATGAGAAAATGGCCCCTAAACTACAAACTTAAGCTTCTAGAAAATTGTTCTATAGTCTGTCTCTGCACGCAGCATGACGAATCAATGATATAAGCAAATCTTTTCTGCACCTCTTATTCTCTGTCCTAATTGTAGCACATTTTAATTTATTTAAATGTGTTACTATGAAAGCAGAAAAAAGATGGTGCAGAGGAGGATTAATGATGTGTTTCTGAGTATTTATTAATAGGCCAACAATAACAGAATGTTAGGTGCTTGAATATCTTTTTATGTCTTAATGAAAGTAGTATTACTATTACCGCAGTAGTTAAATACAACAGAACCCAAAGGGATGCTATAAACAAAGTCCTTAAAGATTTATTTAGAGCCATGAAAATAAACATTTCTTTTTTGAGTGGCTATTTTATTTTATGAATATGAACTTCAAATAACAATTAATAAATCCTTAAGTTATAAATAAGAAAACTGTATGATGATTTCATATTTAAAACATGTTTTTTTCCTTTTACCATCTATTGTGGCACATCTTGTCTAAACGCTTTAGTACTGCTACTCTCTCCCTGCTACAAACTGCAAAACATGCTGTACTACTAAGAGACTATCTGGGAATCCCAACTCCAACACCATAAAATAAGCAACAGGTACTTGAGACAATGCAGGAATGGAAAAAAAGCAAAAACCAAATTCTCATTTAAAAAGGCAAACTGTGCTTAATTTAGCAAATAACAAAGTTAAAAATGCATCCAATAAGTATCTAAGGACTCACTGTACAGACGTGGAGATGTGTAGCCTTCTGAGGCCCGGCGTGGGGAACTGGCGAGAGTTGATGTAGGAGACTTTTGTCATGGCTATATTGATGCTGTCCACGTCCTCTCCTTCCACCACCAGCACTGACTGGGCAGGGTTAAAGTGAAACTGGACACACAAAGATAACTTTATAACTAAGCTCAACAGGTTTGTGCAACTCACAGATCTGATCGTTAATCAGAAGGGCTGATAATGGAAAGCATTTATTTTTTTATTCGCTCCCAGATTAGCTTAGACATGAGCCTTCACTGATTACATGTGACAGTCTAGTAGTACTGTAACAGAAATGCAGAGATAATAAATATTCACTACACCACTAACTGGTGGATGAAGAATCTTATGAAGTGTGACTGTATCTTCATATTTGCACGCACCTTTATGTCCTTAGCAAGGCTTTCAAGGGAGTTAATATCAAGGCCTTCTTTGCAGGCCTGCAAGCAGGAGATAACCTTCTGGGTTTCAATGCGGCCTGGTCGAATCGTCAGACCTGAGAGGCTGCCATGGAAATACTGAGTGAACCTGGGCGTTGCTACCTGACCACCTGATAAGAAACAGATAACATGGTGTGTTGAGGAAAAAAAGAGGAGAGGCAGTAGAAAACAATCCATGTAAGAGGAGGTGCAAAAAATGAGTAGGTGTATAAAACATTCATAAAATGTATTCATAATGTTATTTATTCACATGTAATATAAAGCAAAAAAGTAAGGGCTGTAAAATCCACTAACAGTAAGGTAATGAATGTAATTATGTATCATGGACTATATTTATACTTTATGCATAATTCAATAGCAACCATAAGTATGTCACGACAGAGTTTTGTAAGTCTGTGAAAATGAGATCCTGACAAGATCTTAAGTTGGATTCTAGCTGCAGAGGTGTCGTTTAAATTAACTAAAGAAATGCAAACACACGTTCCAATTATTTATCCATTATCATTCCATTAACAGGAACTAAAATAGAATAGTATCTCCTTTTCCTATTTAATTTGTCAATACGGAGAAGATTACATGCTGTGCTAATGTCCGGCTCAATATCAAATAAATTTATTGTTAAGTTCAGTTTAATTCAGCTGAACATGTACCAAACAGGTTAAAGTGATTTATCAGACACTATGATCCTTGTACAGTTTATACTTTACACACATACGGTACATCTTTATGAATGTGTAAATTCTCTTACATATCTTGTTAACAATGTAGGGCCATTTTTGCTCTATCTGGAATATGGTGGTTGTTTCTTATAGGGTTTCCAAAACTGTTTGTACAGTTGTCTGACAAAATGAAACATAATTTTTCTATACTAAGGGATTTTCTTCTTTTATTTGGGAATTTAGCAGTTGAAGAACATGCTGCATCATGTAAGGTTAATTAACTTGTTGCTCTCAGCCATTATGAAACTTGTTAATCGAAGCACCATATTTTTCCAACAGGAAACTACAACCTTTTGCTAGAAATTAATTCAGATGGTGACTTTTCATCTTGCCCAGGAAGTGCAAATTGGTTCTACCTATAGTGATGAACACAGTAAATAATTATTTGAACATTTCGATATTTTTTGGTGAAATGTAGTATTTAAAGATGCTACCTAGGTATGTGACAGTGCCTTACAAAATGAACAACATTCTTCAACACCTTCTGATATTCACAAATAACTTTGATTGTGAAGTCATTGTGAGTTTTTTTTTCCTTTTACACTACACTGGAAAAAATATGAAGATACAGCCCGAGCAGAAGAACAAACATAATTTAATGTTGATTTCCCGTCCTAATAAGTAGATAATCCCTTTGCTTAAAGTCCACTGCAAAAATAAATTGACTACATTATTTCCATACGCTACTTCAGAGTTATCTAAAGTGGAGTCTTTTTATTGCATTTCTTTTGTTTGTGCACTCAGATGAAACATGGTGAGTACCCTGCATTAGAGATTATGCGTTGGTGAAAGCTGGGGCAGAGTGAGAAATCCCACTTATGTTATTGCCCATCACTTACCTTTTTTTCTATGTATGCAGAAACATTCACTGTACAGAATCTTCACATTATTCCTGCTTGAAATACAACATTAAATAAAGTAAAAAAGTGAACTGGCTAGTCACAAGACTCCCTGGCACTCACTTCTTTAAAGATTAAAAAGATAAAACTAAATAACAATGTCTGAAAGAAAGATATGTAGCAGAATATACTGAAACAAAGATAAAAATACCAACAACTTTTCTGTAAATCCCATGAATCTTAGTGCAGATTAGTCAATTATGTGGTTTTTTTCTTTACATCTTATAAAAAAGCCAAGAGGAAATGAAAAGAAATTAACACTTTCTTTTGGTGTTTTGCTTTTGGTTCGTTTCCAGATTTAGAAAGTTAAAAAAAATCTTTCTCATATAATAACATATTTGCAAACTTGCATATGCATGCACTCTATTAGGAGTGAGAGGAGATTTCTTTTTACTTCATAATCGTGGTTTAGCTTCTTTAATGTTTTATACGTATTTTAAAGATTTGAGATAAATGCTGCATTGCAGTTTCATTAAAATGTTTACTCTAGAAATTCCAACCAAACTGTCTGTTGTGAATCATTAATCATTTAAAATACTTGTTGAGCGTCTGTGCCGATGCACCAGATGGCTTTTATTGCCAGGATGTTGTTTTCAGGGACTGTTTTCAAGGGAACAGGTTAAATTTTTGCACCAGGTTTAATTTTGATTTTGTGACCTTATGCATCAGAATTTAGAAAAATTCTTCACAAATTAATAATATAATGTGAAATATTATGTGTGTATTCTCTCCATAAAAAAAAAAACATTCTGCAAAATTAGGGTTCATGAGTTTCATGAGTTTTTTCCCTCATACACAAACAAGATACTTAAACTCCTCTACTTGAGGAAGGACCTCATCCTGGACCCAGAAAATGCACTCTACTCTTATCTGGTTTAAGACTATGGATTCTGATTTGGAAGAGCTGATCTTCATCCTAGCTTCTTCAAACTTGGCTGCAAACCAATCCAGTGAAAGGTAGAGATCACAATCTGATGAAGCCAGGATAATTACATCAAAAAGGATCCTTCCCTACACCTTTGCTGTGACTCCAAATTCTTACCATAAAGCTCAAGAAGGGAATTTGTGATAGGGCAACCTTGGTGGAGCTCAATTCACACTGAAACTAGTTTGACTCGTTGCCCGCAATCCAAACCAAGTCCCGGTACTGATCATATAGGTTAGTGACCTCACCTTCCAGAGTACCCCCCCACAGGACTCCCAGATAAACACGATAAGGAACAGAAAACACATGTAGATTAGTTGGGGGGTGAACCTGCTGAAGATAAAGAGCTGGTCCAGTGTTCCAAGGCCAGGAAAAACAACAAAACAGTTTTTTTAATCAAAGGCTAAACTATAACATGAACCATCCTTTCCATAACCCTCAAATAGACCTTCGCAGGGAGGCTCAGGAGAGTGATCACCTATAGTTAGAAATAATTGACCCTGGCCAGCCAATACTGGGGAACTGCCCCTGATGTCCACCAAGTATTGCAGTTGTGTCAGCCAAAGCCCAGAGGAACTTGGTCCATCTTACCACAGAGGAGCTTTTAATCACCAGAGCCACCTTAGCAGCAGAGACTGAAATACCCAGCCCAGAGTTCCCAGACTGGGTGGGATTGAGGACGTGTTACAGGCGTCCAAGTTCTGCTAAAGTTTGTAAAGCAACCACAGACAACCTTTAGCTTAGAGGGCAGTGAGAGTAATGTCTGAATGTCTGTTTTTATTCCACATGTTGTTGATTGTGGGGAAACGAGGATGACGGAATGAGAAACTCTGAAAAGCAATCTTGCTTGCTAATGGCCTGCAAAGTTATCAGTTGCAGCTTAGTGGAGCTTAATGCGGCTTCATTGGGATGTAATAGCTGGAAAACTTGTCCCCCCATTCACTCTTGCTAATCCTTCCTTCAAGGCTTTCTCTCACAATCAAAGATTCATAAAAAGAGGCAGCTCGAGGGGGATGGATGAGGCAACGAAGCAAAAATGATGACGACAGAGAAAATTGCAATCAGGCACAGAACGAAATAAAATTTAAACACCAACCGAAACAACATTAGGATTGAAGCCTTGGAGGCTAATCTACAAGTCACAAGTGTTATTCAGACACGCTGCTGTGGTTCTACCCTATCAAGCACTTTTCTGTAATAAACATGGCAGCATTCATCTCACTTCAGTCACTACTTACTTTTATTTCCTATCGGTGAAAATAACATGGAGAAGCTGCTGCTGATATCCACATTGCTTTCAAGGGGAAACATGCGTAGCTTCGGGGTATAAAATATAATTCCCTAATGCATTCTAACAGAGGCTCGCCTGCTCCCTCACAATTTCTTTCTGTTTGAGATTTACATGTAATTTTTAACTTCTGATATTCAAAACCTGGTTCTGCTTACCATGTAGTGTTTTGTTATTTGTTTTGTACCAATTTCAGACGGAACCTGACTGAATCTGTATTTGTAAAATTTGAAAGTGAATGTATTGGGTTGAAAATTAATTTCACTGAATTGAAACTGAATGTCATACTTTGAAACTGAAGTAATTTGCTTTGAAGCTTTATGTTGTTGTCTAGAAAATTCAGTTGAACTACTTTCACTTTCAATTCTATAATTCAAATTGAGTTTTAAAATACGTTTTTTTATGCCACTCATCCAGGTCCTCGAGAATCCTTGTATGGAACAGTATAAATATTTTTTAATATGCAATTTTTTACTATCTAAATGCAACATATTTTCCGTATTTTTATTATACTTAGGTTATCCTTGTCTACCTAAACTAAAACTACAATAATTTAAAATCTGGACCTGCCAATGGTGTGGGAAAATGTGTGCTTAACTGTACAGGAGGAAGGTTTTATTCAAAAATGTAACATTACGGCATTTATTGGCCTATTTGGTAATAAACTGTTGTATTAAGGTACACAAAAGATTCAAAATATTGCATCTTCAGATGTTTAAGAATTTTGTATTTTCTTGAAGATTGTGTTTAAATTCCTTTAATGGAACAACAAAAAGTGCCAGAAGGGTCTTTAAAATGCTACCATACACAACCTAATCCAAGTGTTTTAACACACTTAAAACAATCACCAGGGATCCATTTAACTGGAGTATATACAAAATAGGTACTTTAGTCATTGCAGCTGTGTTAAACTAGGATTCCATCTAAAGTTTTGCAGGCCACTAGGACTAACGTTTGAGCCCTAAGACTTGTTTTTTTCTTAATTTTGCCTGTGGTAACCTGTTTTTAAGCACAAAATAAATTGAGTCATTGTCAAGAACTGCATAGAAAATACATAAACGCCAAAGTACATGTAATCAACAAAACTTTATACCTCTTGAACTATAAATAGATTTGCAATTTTTTACTTTAAGTGCTCATTTAGGATTAAGAATCAAGAATCAGTTTATTTATATAGCACCAATTTCCAACAGATTTTGTCTCAAGGCACTTTACAAGAAAATCAGTTAAAATCATAGATACATCATTACAGATCAGTTTGAAAATGTTTCCAATCTATGGACTAAAGACTAAGTGGCTTCCTCAAAGAAGTGTTTTTCTTTTTATCTCTTTTTAGCGAGCTAAATAAGAAATTGGAATTATAAAAATAAAGGCATAAAGATGTTTGCTTCACATTAATATGGAACATTTTCTGATATTCAGTGTAATAATCCCACTACAGCCTTGAGATGAAACACGCTGCTGCATATAAAACATCTGACAGAGCAGTGAACACCTGTCAGTGGCCCTGACAACATGGTGTAGCAGCTGATTTCATTTTCTTTAATGCATGAACCTTCCTACTACATAAAAAAACCTGTAAAAACCCATACATACACCGACCTTGCCAGCAGGCACCCACAGTTAGCTGTGTATCAATCTTTGACGAATGGATTGGCCAATCGTCCGTCACCAAGTATGGCTCATAGGTCACACCATCCACGAAGAGCGTAACTGCAGGAAACTCCACGTTGATCACATAGTAGTGCCATTCCTTATCACAGATCTAGGAAGCAGGGAGAAATGTAATTTTAGGCAGATGCCTACTTGTTACAAAGTAAAGTAAAGTTAGGCATGATCTTCACATGCATAAAAAATAGGACAGCTTCAAAAAAGTTCTTCAGGCCACACATTTTTTTAGGAATGCTTTTCCGGTTAGTAGGTTTTTCTTTTGACGGATTGCTGTCTTTACCAAGATGATTTCAATCCACTCTGGTGAGAGGTGCATCTTAGCTTATGTAACTAAGATGCAACAAAGGCAAGGGGAGGCGACGCCATCGCATCTTTCCTGCATCATTTGCTCCATTTCATTAGACAACTAATGAGGTTTTCAACTAATGAGGTGTTTGTTAAAGGCACAGAATGAGTGAAGTGAATGAGTGAAGAGTGTCAGATACTGTACAGCTGTGGCAAGGAACCTTTAGCAACCAATGCAAAATACCTAAAAACAATTTACCCAATACAGTTTGAAACATTTTAACTTGAAAATATTACTGTCAAAAATAAATTATTACTTTTAAATTCATCCACACATCAACTCAATTGGCACTTTATTAGGTACCCCTTTCGATCACACAGTTTGAGAACCTTCTATCTTTATATAGTTCTGGGAATCTTTATGAAATTTAGGTTCATGACTACATAACACCATAATGCATTTTGTGCATTTTTTTTAGCTGTACATAAATGATGCAGATGCTCTCTAGCTTTCATTGGTCAGCTACGTGATTGAACGAGTGTACCTAATAAAGTTACTACTGACTTTGTAGTGATTTGCTCCCAAAAAATGGAAAAGTTCTGTTTATAGATATATAAGTAGCAAGCAAGAAAAAATATCAAGAATGTTTGTCCCACCCTACTTCACCTTTGAAAGTAGTGGGATTTGAAATTTACAACCCATTTTATGAAACAATATCTTCTATGTGTTGAAGAGATAATAATTATGGTTTGGGAATATTTATGCCATCAGTTTTTTTAAGATCTTAGCTCTCAGTCTTTTACTTTGTATGTTCCAGAAAACTCAAGCACTTTTATTCGACAAACAAAGTTAGCAACAAACAAAATTCCAAGTTGCAGATGGAAACTTTTAACCTCTCATTTCGAAGGTTTCTGCAGATCAGCACCTGATTTTTTTCTCACTCTCATATACGTGGGTTGCTTTTGTTTGTCTCTTCAGATTTTGTTCTACTTCTGTTGGGTGAGGCACGCCGTGTTTCGACCCTTTTTGATGCTGATTCTGTTGCTTTTGTTTGAAAGGCAACAATTTTACTCAGTTAATTTTGGTTCTGTGCTGCATCCTAGCACATTTATTGTTCTTGCAGTTAAAAAATTATCTGATCAAGTCGAGCAGTTTGAACAACGTCGTTGTCTTTTACAATTAAGTAACAGAAGCATCGGATAAATTCAAATCATAATTACATCCTGGATGCTCACATGGATAAACAAAAGTGGAAAACTAGTGATAGCACAACATAAATCGAGAATGTGTTTGCCTATCTATATGCCTACTGATAAACTGATAAGTAGAGCGAGAAGGAGAAGGCACTTGTATCCAATTGTGCAAACATTAATACTCTGATACAGCCGATAACGTCAGTCAATTGTTCTGGCAAAGTCAAACCTGCATGTTTTATAGCAGCAGGCAGCATTAATCTACAGTGTTCTTTATTGTGTATATCCTCTCTACAGCTATAGCAGATGCAGAAGTGATCACAGAAATATACTGTCCTTTTTATTATTGTAATTAACAAAGAACTGGAGGTCATGGTCTGACGAGACAAAGTGGACAACTATATAATGATGTTTTTTAATCAATAAATGATGCTGCAGATAGTAAGAGATAGTGAGATTATGCTATACTTTAGGTGATTCATTTGTAGATAACATGGACTTAATTGACTATATGGTATACACAAATAAACTCATATTTTTTATAGACCACAATAATTATATCAGAATAAATGTAGATCTGTTACAGAATAAAAAACAAGGTTACAACCTATTACATTCTGGTTATATCTGCTCACGAAGGTAATTTATGTTAAAAAGCTTATTTGACTCACTTTGCACCTGCACTCTATTCTAAACAATACAGGTGGATTTGCTCTCCAATTCATTTGGAATACATTTATGAAAACTGAGCATGCAAAAATTCAAATGAAGCATTTCAAAATCAAAAGTTTGTTTTGTATATACTAACAAGACAGAAAACAAGTCCTGTCCCTGTTAATTTTAGCTCTTGTACAGCCAGAAGCACAACAGCTATCACAAATACAATGTAGATTTTTAGTTTCAATCAGCAGTGTTAATATATATATATATATATATATATATATATATATATATATATATATATATATAAAATGAAAGAAACATTTTGGGGGGAGAATTGCTAATTAATGATCAAAGCCAAGGGAAAGAATTCAAGACCTATAATGACTGAATGTGGCAGTCAAAAGGGAGAATACCAAGTCTGATAGAAAGTGGTAGAGTGGTCGTCCAACTCAAGCATCAAGTGTTACAGATGTAAGTCCCTATGCAGCTATAGTTTCTGAGAGCACCAGGATCCCTCAGCCCTGTAGAATTAGTTCAAAAAATGATGTTTTACTGACAAAATAAATGGTTTTCAGCACCATATAGAAAGACTAGGATAATAGCCCCCAGGGAATCCATGAAGAGAAAACATAGGTTTAAAGACAATAAAGGTAATGTATGAATGTGAGCAGAGGTCAAAATAAGATATTTTACTATTTGCTCATGGTTCAAGATACTCATGATTCTGACACAAGGCACAGTGACTAACCTTCTGTTATACCAACATTTTAGATTAAGTTTTAAAGATACTGATAAAAGGTCACTGCCTGACTATATAAGTAAAGAGTAGGACTGAGAAGTCAGTAGAAATTACAAACGCCATTTTTAGAATAAACCTCACAATGTGTACATAGTATTTATTAGTATTACACTAATAGATGCATGTTAAAAAGTCAATAAGCTTGGTTAATCAGGATCTTAAACAAACAAACAAACAACAAACAAATATGTAAGATACTAATTAACTTTCTTTTTCAATACAAAAAACTTTGTTGTAAATCACAAATAAAAATATAAATGGGAATATGTGTAAAGATACAATAAAATAGGTGTGCAGGCTCGGCCAACAGATATAGGAGCATTACCCCATTTTAATCTTGACTTGAAACCATCACAAACCAGTTGCAACTAGTTTAGTTACTACAAAGTTAGGTTTGCCAATTTATCAGGCAGAAATACATCAAGACTGCCGCCAAAAATTGCAATACCAAATTAAAAAGAGATCTGGAGATCTAAAAGTTTAATATCTAATACAGCTGCAATACATTTTAAACAGTTTGAAAATTGTATGTAACAAACTATTTATCAGTACATCAGAAAGTTTTTACCTTATTAAACTAGTTGCACAAATCACACTGTACCACACTCCTTACTACTACTCTTTCATTATCATGGTATATCCTATCAGAATGAAAAAGGAGATGTACGATCAGTTGAATAATAAGTTGAATAAGACCTAACAAAATAAATCAAGATAGATATTTACCAAACTCATGCTAGTGATATAATCTGACAGAGGACATTCAGATTTGTTGCAGCCTTATTGGAAAGGTTAGACTTTCAACAACATAGATGGAAAATCTTGCATGTATTATGTTGTTATGAAAATATGACAGCACCAACGTGATATGCTCTGTTTGACTCCCACCGAGATTTCTTTTGAATCCATTGTGTTATCCACTCAATTTCATGTCTATCTCCAATTGTAAAAACATATCAATTGGATTCCAGGCAGAAAAAAAAGAGACAAAACAACTATTTAAAATTTTAATGTTACTCTGAAAAATACTCTATATTCATACAAAATCCTGTCTAGGGTGCATTTGACCCAAATATGACAGCCCAACTTCCGTAGTTAAAATGTGAGGAGTAAAGTGATTTAAATGATTAAAAAAGGATAGAAATGTTGGTACAAATCTGCCTCAGAATGGTTGTTGTACCAGAACTAATCTTATCTTCACATAAGTGATTATAGTAATTACGAAGTATTAACCTCTGAATCCGCAGCAGCACCCAGGTAGCTTAAGCTCCTGACAGAATTCTAAATATCAGAAATGATGCCGGCATAATATCAGCACACGTGCTGCACATAGACCTCATTAGCAGATAAAATCAGCAGTTTTCTCTCTGCTGCTTAGGCAGGTTTAAATACACGCAAAACAATGAGAGAGGAGGAACATAAGCATTGCAGCATGCCAATTTGTATTTCTAACTTAATATTATTATTATTTACTACCCATTTTAAATGGGCTTTGTTCTTTCTATTCAATGAAATAAAAACTTTCAATATCCTATCTTTATATACAAACCACCCACTGGCCACAAACAAGTTAAAAAATACTAAGGTTTTTATAGTCCATATTATCACAAGTCTGTAATAATTCATAAAATTTCATTAAAACAAGTCACTTTACTGGTAGAAGCCCTATTTCTACTCCAAACAAACTAATTGAACTGCATCTCCCAGCAGTCATAGTATTGAAACAATAACGCCACTGAAGTTATAAGGATGCAAAGCGTTGCCCCGACTTGTTTACCCAAATAAAACTCAAAATGTATAAATGATTTTGGTAACAGTTCACGAATAAGCATAATTATTGAGTAATATAAAGCAAACACTGTTTTAATCCTTGTTGCACAACATGGGGAAAGAGTCCAAACACAATGTAAATGTGCAGTTTAACTCAATATGTATGTAGCAGAACGTCTGTAACAAGATATTAACGATTTTAAAAATGACAAAAAAAGTTCAAAATACATGTGATTTGTCTTGATATTATTTAAAGATACTTGAAAATAACAAAATGTGCCTTAGAGGTAGAATAAAGAAAGAAAGAAAGGCTGGAAGAATGATTTAATGGGGTTACAAATGAAAGAAAAGGTGACAGAAGCAGGTGGAAGGAGGTTCAAGGTGTCAGACAGGCTGATGGATATGGTGAGTGATAAAGGAAAAAGTAAGGATAAAAAGGGCCTGTAGTATTGGAGGTCTGGTTGGGCCAGAAGGAGTTACACATACTGGAGAGCAACTTCCTCTTCTGATTTACAAACCTTGTTTTACTTCTCTCTGTTTACCCTATAAGGAGAGAGGGCTTTTTTTCTTGTAAATCTTAACTATTAACCTCACCAATATCTGTCTTCCTTTTTAATTTTTTTTCTGCTGATTTTTCTGTCTGTTTGTTTAATTATCTAATGGTTTGTTCTTCTCCTGATTCATCTCTTTTTTATTTCCACAATCTCCAAATCTTTATTTTCTGTTTTTTCTTGAATTTTTAGGAAAGTTGTCTCTAATCTTTGGAATCTGTCTCTACCTGGAGTACCTTGTGGGTTCCTCTTTTACATATGGTCCATAGAAAATGTTTCAGTTTCTTTCTTCAGCTTTTTCATTGGGTTTTTTCAACAGTTTCTGCTTTTTTTCATTTTTATATTTATTCCTCTCTGCATTGTATTCATTCTATTTCTCCTTCTTCTCCTTTTGCATTGACTTCATCCTCTTTCTCCTTCCAGCTCCTTCAGTGTTAATGGTTTTTTTTCTCTCAGGATGAAGAGCAGACTCCATCAATTCTGAGCTGTTCTTTATTGGCTTACAGAGCGTTTCTCTTACTGCCACTAGCTCTTTCACTCTTAGCCTCAGATTATCTACGTAATGATGCAGGTGAGTAATGATCTTTCCCTTGTAAACCTCCCAAAAGCTTTTTTCTATCAGTGAACACCTTACTGATTATGTGTCCGTTACTCTTTAGTGGGTATTTCTGACCAGTTAGTGTGTGTTTTCCCTCCAGCTCAGTCTTTGCAGGTGGTTGAAGGTCTCCTTCTGAGCCAAAAGCTCTAATGTAAAAATCTAAATCTTGTTCTGTGTATTTTCTTAGGTTGATGTTTTCTTTCAGTGATTAGACTAAGGTTCTATGGGTTCATGTGAGTTTATCAACAAACAGTTCCTCAGTCTGGAAAAATAATAAACTGTTGTAATTTTTCCACAGTTTCCACAGTTTAATATGTTAACTATGAGTTAACACTTCACGGTTCTTAATTTACTCATTTAAACTGTTTCTATGACTACAGGTTTCAAGAAAGACACTAGATGTCGTATATATAACTTTGGGTTTATAACGTTCAGAGAAGAAACCAACTTCTTGGTTCATATTACACATTTTTTTTATACCTCACTGTCTGTTTGACGTGTACAGTAACAACAAGAGTGGGTGTTGCTATGACCTCAATCAATTAAAGTTATTTATGCTACTTGTGTTTTAAATTTATAAGCAAGATTTATATACAAGTTTTGAATGTGGACTTCCTGATGGTTAAATATATATATAAAATTCTAAACAGCTCATTTCGATGTTAAATGCTCATTAAATGTTTGTTTTTTTCCCAAACAGTAATGTTTACTTCAGTTGCAGACATTTAGCAGTCGAGAAATTATAATAAACTTCAAAAAGTTTAGGTCTTTAGACATAAAAAGTTTATTTTCAAAAGCTTCCTCAATCTTACATAAAAAAGGAAAGTTTTTGATACTAAACAAATATTTAATCTAAATAAATAATAATAATAATTATTATTAGCATTTCTTATGTGCATGTAAGAAAGGTTGAAGGGGCCAAAGACTTGACTTACATCGTTATCTTTGTTGTCTCAAATTTAATACCATAAAGTGACATAAAATTGTTCTGGTTTAAAAAGTAGAAATGGTCTGAAACAATTTAGGGCATTAAAACTATCAACAGTTTTTTAATCTATAAATCAACTGTATTTAAGACTTAAAAAGGCTCAAATAAAGCTGAGATATATTGGAATGACACCGTACATAACTTTTCTAAAAATATCTTTCATGCATATTCGTTACAATTGTCTTTGCCTTGACAGTATAATATGAGACTGATAATATGTGAATTAAATCAAAGTTCTCTTTTGCCTCATCTTGGTGCTAGTTCAGTCTTCAAAACCACAACCAACCTGGTCAGAAACAGCCAATCAGAGTGAGGAAGAAGCTCGTAGAACTGTCAATCACGCTCAATCAAGCTGCAGCAAACCGGCAATTTTGAGCAATGCATGTAAAAGCATGACTGACCTTCTCCTGGCTCGGATTATTTGTTTCTGATTGATATTGTTGTAGTTCTGCAGCACAACCACAAAGAACAGCAAATGATTTCTACTGTTTTTTATCAATGATTATCCGTCTCAAAACTGTTACGGTAGCAGCGTAAACAGTTTTGAAAAATTTGCAAAACACATTTTTTTAAATAAAAGTTACCTACTGCAGTTTTAAGACATACATTGCTGTTTTAGTGTGCTACGGTGATGCCAACAACATGATTGGGCAACATTTAAAAAAAGTTTGTTTGGTACTTTCAAGTTTCCCTTTTTTATATAAATCTTTCTAAAAAAAATGATTTGATACTTGAGTTTCTTTGTTTGGGATGGAGATTGGGCTCCTTTAATCACAGGTTCCCTCCTTTACTTTCCCCGTCTCCCATGCTAAAAACTGTTTAAATATCAGTAACTAAATCCTATTTAATGAGCAAGGTTATTTCTGTTGTTTATTTCAATAGAACAGTAGCAGTGGTTTATTGCCTACAATAAAACCGCACATCTATTTGGGGAAATCTGCCACAGAGTGTATTGAGATGAAATATTACATCTCTGGTACCATTAAAAAACCAGAAGTAGAGCCAACAGCAGCTGGAAAATGAAAGTCTGCAGATTCAATTTATAGTTTAGGTTTTCAGGCTCTCTAAAAAACATTTAGGTTCTACCTGCAATGTCAAATAACGGACAGCGAAGATATGGGATTATAAAACTAGTGAGGCAGAATGGATCCAAATAATGGATCCAAATAATAATGGATCAAATAATGACATTATTAAATAATAATTTGTGGATTTCAAATCTGTTGACATGAACGGAATTATGATAGTCTTTTTGTTGGCTGCCTGAGAGCGACTTAATAAGCTCAAGATAATTAGAATTCACTGGGGAGGGATGAAAAGAGAGCCCTAAAGGATCATTAAAACACGTTTTTTATGCTTTTTTTATTCATTTAGATGAATTTCACACCATCTGAAATGTCTGTTAATTTTGTACTCTATATAGTTTGCTCTGATGAATCCTATAAATGTATTTATCGTTCATTAACTAGATAGGCACTAATCTGTCAACGATGAGAGATTATGTTGGGTGTTCTATATGATAAATTATGATGAACTAAGCCCTATGCTTCATTGCTTACTGACAGAAACTATTTTAACACTAATAATGCGTAGCCATATTAATTGTACTTAAAAAAGATTCTTTTTTCATACATGTTTAAGGAGTTAATTTATTAATTCGTATGGTCTGTTTCTAGCTGATTAAGTTTAATTAAAAAACCTTTAAAAAAATAAAAGGGTCTCAAAATGTTTTTTGAGTCATATTACCAAATAGGTTTGAGGTGCAATATTCTTTGAGAAACAAAAAACTGAAAAAAAAAACTGAAAAAAAATGACAGGAACCAAATGGATATGCCATTTTTTCCAGTGTCAAGCGCATCATTAGAAAAAGCGGAAACTATGCAACTTTATGGGTACAGAACATTAGCTGTTCCATCAGTCACAGAAAATTGGACTTTGATTTCCTAGCTCAGGTCATTGAGCCAAGGCTGCTGAATGTTTGCATGGTTTCACACTCCAGGTCACAAAGGAACAAAACTGGAGAAAAACACAAGCACTCAAACACACACAGAGTTAGCAATGCTGATGAACTCAAAACTAAATCCAGGAACTTTAGAACTTTCAAGCAACTTTACACAAAAGCTTGACAAAACTGTACAACACAGACAAACATGTTTTCTCTCACAATTTGATCTGACCTGAGGGGTCTGGTGACCACAAAAAGACTGAAGTCCAAAATGTACACCCCTACAGGCCAAGAGGGCAAGCAAAGTCAGCTCCACTTTTCTCAAAACTTTATAAATAAGCCAAATATGTTGTGGGATTTGTTCTGTGTAGCGATGAATTGTCATGGAGCTTTTTAGGAATGGCGATTTGTTTGAAGGAGGACAAACGAAGAATTCAGCAGACTTTACAGGAAGCTAAGATACATCAGGGGTGTTTTGAAGCAGGCTGATCAGAATCTAAGTCTGGCTGTTATCTAGTCTGGAGCAGGCTAACTGCAAAGGATAAATCACCAAGCTATCTTTGTGGTTTTGTGAAACAGAGTCAAGGCTCAATTAAGCCAGGATATGCAGAAAATCTTGACTAAATCTACTATCTTGGTTTTGTGAACAAGCCTCAATCACTAATAAAAAGCAAACACAGAAGAAACTCCAAACAACTGTAAATCATGACACAGGATTTGTATAATGAAAGAAAAAACTGAAATATGTTTACTGCATTGTCTGATGTTTCCTTTGATAAGAAAATATTATAGTTTTGACCCTCTTTAAAATTGACTTTAGTTATACTACTCTCTAATGTAGAAATTAGGAGGTGGCAGGATAAGGCCATCATTTTTTTCTATTTAGTTGGTACAAATATTATCTTAATTTTTATCGTTGACAGACTATGCTAAAGATTTTTTTCTAAATTTTTATACCAGGCTTTGGAGGGAAATGAATAGCTTTGGCTTAGAGCTTCAGTATCTGTCCTTGTTCTTCATATCTGTCCCCTAGTTCTTGCCCCATTGTCAGATCTAATTTCCTAATTTTTCCCCGTCCTCTGTTATCCCCACCTTCACATAATCACCCCCTACCTAATTTCATCTTATCTTATCTTTCCCTTTTAATCTTCTCTTTCCCTCTTCACATTTTTCACCTTTATTCACCCCTGATCCTCTCTTCCTCTGCTGTAACGCATTTTTAGATGGAAGATAATTTTATTCTGTTATGTTTTATTGTATGAAGGACGTTGTGAAAATAAAATGGAAAGTTTAAAAAAAAATTAAGGGCAAGATAAGACAATATATAGCTTTGAAAATCTCCCATAGGAGATTTTTTTTTGCTGACTTAGCACAAAGAGACACAAATAAAAAAGCTCAGCATAGAGAGGGATTGCTTCCCTCTTATCCTCTTCTCACTCACTGCCTCCACACTCTCCCATTCCATCCGAATACGGAATCTGTCTTTTTCACCAGCTTACCCAGTTTGTAGGCACCACAAGACCTGGTGCCACCTACCCACGAACAACCTACTCTGTCCTCTCTTGTAGAGAGCCTCAGTATTATCTGCCGAGTCAAGTTTATTATTGAGTTTTATTTGAATATCAATTAACTTTGATTCTGTGAATTTACTTCTAACGTTCTTATTTTAAAACTTTTGATTAAGTTTATTTTTTTTTCTTATTTATGTTTTCTAAATCTATAAAAGTTTATACATACGTTGCACAAGAGAAAAAGACAGACAAAGATTTTTGCCTTTTCAAGTCAGTATTTTTTATGGAGCCTATGGCACATACTTTTGATCAGTATTTAAATGCACCTAGACAAAAGTCGAAAAACAAAAACACAGCAACATGTAAACAAAAAATATATATTTTTTGATGCTCTGGTGCCACAGGAAAAAAATAAAAACATAGCGACTTTCTGAAAAAATATTTATTCATTCTTACTGTTTTCCCAATTTCTTGGATCACACTCACAAATACAGATATATTATGGATGTTTTTGTAACAATGAAAACTGAATAGGACTACCGCAGATCTTAGCTTTCAAATGATATAAAGTCTAAAGTTTATGTTCCCTTAGGATATGTGCCCTGGATTTACTAAAGTTTATCTTCTGTGAAATCCCAAAGGTTTATCTCCAGTATTTGCAATAGGGACACATCAATACCTGCACTGGTACATATCACTATGAGACCCCCTCAAATTTGAATATAAAAAATATCAGCAAAACTAAAAAAGACCAAAGGAGATGGACAAAGTCATTCTTTGTCTGGAAGCTCATTTGTATCCTGCCAGTTTAAGTAATCATGATCACAGGCTGTAGACTCTTAAAGGAGATGGATCCGGCTGTCCTTTTTTTTTCATTTTCTTTCAACATTCTGTTTGATGTCTTTTAGTTACTGTCCTTCTCATTACCATCTGTGAAATAAAAAGTTCAGTGGAAGTAACAATAAACATCTAAAAAGCTTAGAATACAACACTGTAGTCCTTTTTGATTTAGCTTTGCGAAAAGCCTCAAGCTCACTAAGATTCAATACCAATGTGTGTGAACATATTTTAACTCTCATCAGATTCCCAATTGGATTTAAGTCAAGACTTTAACTAGACATTTTAACACAAGGATGCTTTGACTTAAAAAATCTTTTGTTTCTAAGGCTGTAAGGTACCAAATATGCAATTCACACATAAAACAAATTTGTGATTTTGTTGTAAATGTATTACAGTGCTCTATTAAAAAGTAGACTGCTTCCAAAGTTCTTTTGACAAAATTTCATGAAAGTTTAGTGCATTTGGCCGTTTGTTTTTTTTACACTGAACTGCAATTACTCTGAATAAATATCAAATTAGATAACCACAAAAGGAAACAGCATCTCTCTTATGTGCTCTCTTTAAATAGTTTTAGCTTGGCTTTTAAAATCGCTACATCAAGTACAATCTAAATTTCCTGACTCTTGAATAATGCAGATATCTTTAGATTGATCAGGGACATTTATTAGTCGCTGTTGAATGAGATAAAACTAAATCACGGTTTGCCAAAACACTTTAACACATCCTGATATCTATTGGAAACAGGGAGAGAATCTCTCCACTCACACAGCGTCTCAACTGTCTACTGCATCCAATTAATCTCCTGAGAAACAAAGTGAGTGCTTCTAACAAAGCAGGGAACAATCTGCGGTACCGCAGGCATGGTGTTAGCAAACAGATAAGGCGGATGAATCTAGATTCAATACTGACAAGAAGCAAATGTAATGCTGGTTGACTTTTGCACTGTGGGAGTACCACTAAACACAGACTTAGATAAGAAATAGCACTAGATTGTTCAGTTTTTTTAGAACCTTAATGTATTATTTTTAGGTAAATTGGATATAAACACTGATCAAATCTGAAGTGATATTTAATTCTTCGACCTATCAAGCCTCTGTTTCTGAGTTTTGACAAACTGCACTGTCACAAATGTTCATTAGAACTCTAAGTAAATAAAGTAAAACAACATGTATTTTTATTGCAGTAGATTATCTTACATTGAAAATGTAACAAAAACAACTTAATTTTAAACTAATTATTTCAGGGGGCTAAAAATCCTATGTTAAGAAACAATTGCTTTCAATAAACTTCCTGGTTTTACACTTATTGTCACACATACAGTTAAAACATTGTGCACCTGACTTTTGTCCACAGGACATCACTAAGTTTGCTTTACAATTGTGCAAAGTTAAGTTAAAGTAAAATATATTCAAAAATACAAAAAAAAAAAACTTTGCATGGGGGGCGAGACCTCAGCATATGCCTTCCAGAGAGAATATATTGGTTTTGGATCAGAACTAGAGTATTCCTGCATTCACTTTGCATCCATTAGGTTTCTCCAGGTACTCGTTTTTTTAGCTGTCCTAAAAAAAACATGTTTAACAGCTTAATAGGAATATAAAAAAAATTTATGACATAGGGACATGGAAGTTTATCCAATGATCAGGCTGACATGCAGAAAACAAGGTTTTAAAGACGAGTTAAAAGCTTGTTGTTTCAGGTCTAGCAAATTATTGGATTGTTAAACAGTTCCAAGACCAAATTATGGCCCAGCTTTATGCTAGAGTAAATTAGATTTATATTGAAAATGTGATGGTATTAAAAATGACTTTTCGAGGTGAAATAGACCCACAGTGTCACTGAGCCTTTATCATACTCAAAAGTAGACAAAAGGTGCACACGTTGTTTTTTTCAAACCCACCTGGAGTGTTTATTGCAACAAAAAAAAACCAAAGAAAAAAAAAACGAAAACACAAACAAAGAAGAAAACATCTTAGGTTTATCTGACCAAGGTCCCAGTGAAAGTGTGAGTAAAGTTGATTAAACTCTCTATGTTTATATTTGTGATACAAGGATCGTTTGCATTTGTTAGGATAGATCTGCCCTGAAAACAGGTTAGTAGGAAAAACATGATCAATGATTGTTTGCAAAGTTGATGACCCAAAGATTCACTCGGTCAATTAATTTACAGTGATTAAAAGTAAGACTGTCTTAATCTATTTTATTATTTTTTTAAGAAAAATTCCCCATACTGAATAAATCAATTAATTATGTTGGACTATGTTTAAGTATCATTAAAGATAGTGTTTAATTCAACATTACACTACATGTGATGTTGGTATAAATATTTAGAGTTGCAAGTGTTGTTTTTTTTGTTTTTAAGTATTATTTAGTTGCGCATGCATCTATCCTTTTCTAAACTGTCTGCTGTGTGAGTCTGAGTCTGTGTTTGGTATATTCCAGCCAACATGACTTTTCTGATTGAGCAAATATCCTTAGGACCACTGGAATAGGCTATTCGACGCACTGCTTTAGGAGAAAGGTAGTTATGTGTCCAAACAGCTGTGGTTCATCTTGTAGTTCATAATGAAAAATTAAAAAAAGGAAAATAAGCATAATCTGTTTCCCTGCATCCACGTGAGATTCAAATAAGTCAGAGCCTGTAGATCCGCCTGTAAAGGTTTCTGCCAGATGTAACATTCCTACAGACTGCCGATCGATGTGGTAAATGGAAGCTTCTTACTCTCTCCCTCTCTCTTTGCCAGCCTCCTTTCATCCGCTCTACCCCACCTCTCTCGGGATGAGAATTGCAAAATCAATACAGCTAAATGGAGTTGCCACGGAAGCCATTGAGTGTCCTTACTAAGTGCAGCAGCTATGAAACCCCTCACTCTACTCTCCCCCTGTTTACCACTCTCCTCATTCAACAATCTTCACTGCTCCTGTACACATTATTCCACACAAAGAAATACAGGAACTCTAATTCATAGGTCACCCCTGAGTTAAACTCAAGGATAATGATAAGTACTAGCAGTAAATTGCTCGTGAGTCAGAAACAGAATTATTATGGGATGAAACAAGATATCAGTGAAAGACACAATCAGTTAGAGCTCAGTATATAAGTCACAACATATAATGGTTGCCTTCCTTTATGTAGTCTGATTCAGTGTACAAGTACATGAACAAATGGTAATTTGATAATGAAAGGTTAATATGTCTATATAGGGAGATGGTAAAAAGGACTGATACACTGGATTCTTACTAACATTTTTAGGACACTTTTGCACTTTGTTTGCCTCAACTGTCAATAAATATGCACTATTGTAACAGCAGGTTTATTTAGTAAAGGTCTTTGCAGGATTACCTACCTTTTAAAGGAAGTCCATGGAAATGAATTTTGATATTTTTGATGTTAACTTGAGTGATGTTTTTATGATGTGAAGCACTTTGAACTTCTCTGCCACTGAAATCTGCTAAGCAAACATCTCTTTCCTGTACTTTACCAAGAATATACATTTTTTTATTTAAAAGTATGCATTGTTCATAAAGGTTAACACACTGTATGGCATAATCTTTAAATCCTATTTAATATTCCTTGAAATATATCACAGTGTGTAATAAACCTAAATATAACACCTTTTAACACCTGTATTGCAACTGTGTTCGACTAAAAATAATATAGTTTCCTGTCATTTATTTTCTTAAGTGTATTAATTTATTGTTATTGGTTGATAAAGGTTTGTTCAGCTCACAGCCCATTTGCTCATTCCTGTGAGTCACAGGAATTAGCTAATTAGCACTAAAATAAATTGAATTATTGTTAATCAGTGACTGACAAATGCTTCATTCAAAAAATAAAATAATATTAAAATTAACAAGCAACACTTTTTCTTTCTTTAGTCTTTGAGTGTAAACAGACAGATTTTCTTGTAATGGTTTTGATTATTCTTTAGGCTTTCTGAAAACCTCTCAGTTTCTCTTTTTTTGGCTGGTTTGTGTCTCATTTTCATTTGAGTCCTTAAACCTGACAAAAACAGATAATATACCGTATTTTGTGCCTAAGCAATGAAGATGGCGACTAGTCAGAGGACAAAGGAAGACCTTTTAGGTTGTGCTTAGCTGGTCTTTCCAAAAGACAAACTTTTCTTCAAAAATTTTCAGGTCCTGGACAAGTGAAAAGGGATCCAAAACCAAAATTAAAAGAAGGTGAAATAACTAACTATAAAGCAAGACAAATAACTGAACCCTAGGGGAAAAAAACTTTCTGGCAGCAACAGGGTTTCTCTTTTGCAGAAACCTGTCCTTCTGGTAGTCTTTGAAGTTACAATGACTGTTAAATGTCACTTTTTATGTATCGTAATTGAATGGAATAAATTGTCTTTATTGTGCACATTCTTTATAGCAACAATTAAAGATTCTGCTTTTTTATACAATATAGTGTGTTGTCTAAAACTAAAAAAACTAAGACATTTACAGAATGAAAAGACAGTATTAGAATAGAAGAGAAGAATCAGGAGGTGCATCCTCAGAAGAGTGCTTTCTGCTGCTTAGATGGCAGTTCTTTGTCACGTTCAACTCCAGAGGCTCCAGGGAAAAGAACAGCAGAATGAGAAAAACACTTTTTAATCTACCTTTGACCTATAGCAAGCAAATGCCTGTTTGAATAGTACATAGAGGGGCATTTTGTTGAGGCAGTGACCACCCTTGCATGGGGAGAGAAAACAAACACTACAGCACGCAGGCCAGAGAACATACACTCTGCTGTTTAGTACACAAGAGAAATATTCATTCCTAGCCTCAAAACTAACCAAATTCATTTACTAACTTGCACAATTGTATATACTCACTAAAGAGTTCTCATTTTGTAAAGTCGCAGGTTTAAGTTTATATTTTGCTACTGCAAAGTATTTTAGATACTGCATTACGTGTTTGAAAAATGTATTCAGCTCTCTTTAGTGATATAATTTATAACTTATAATTAATCTTCTAACTGAGCAAAAAAAAATCTAAGAAAAATCCAGGGCAATTAACGTTCTTTAAAAATTACCCAATAAAGTGAAACTGTCTTAAAATAATGCCTTGGTTTATACGAAAACAATATTGACCAAGAAACAAGGTAGAAAGTTCAGAGGTAGGGCTGTGGAGAAATTTAAAGCAGTTTTACATTGAAAAAAGTCTAAAGATTATATATAGAATAATTGATCAGTCAACACAAAATGAACAAGCATGGCCCATTTGGATACCTACCAAGAAACGGCAAATGCTTAAACTGATGAGACAGGCAACTAGAGTAGGAATCGTACAATCATTGTAACTCTGAAGTAGCTGTAAAGATACACTGCTCATGTTGAAGAATATTTTAACAGGACAGCTATTAGTCAATACCGTTACAAAGCTGACAGTAACAAAAAGGAAAAGCTACAAGGTTCCAATTTAAACTTTGTGACATGCTGCAGAGGGGCCACAGCAAACATGTCCAAGAAATAATCGCAGTCAGATGAGACCAAAATGACACTCTTTGTGACAAAGCACATATTGTACAGCAGTAACAGTGTAATATTTGTGAAACGCTCGCTGTGAAACATTCATGTGAAGATGAATGAAGCTAAACACAGGGAAAAACACTTTCCGTGGTAGAAAGAATTGACAACAAGGTTGATATTGAACTTCCTACAGGAAAATGATCTTAACCACATGGTCACAACTACAATTTAATTGTTTCAATCGAAATTAAATATGTCTAATTTAAGAGTTTGCTGCAAAACTTATTGTACATAGACACTCTTCATCTGATGTGACTAAGCTTGAAGAATTCTCCATAAAAAATGCAAACAATAGAATCTACATATTTGGTCTAAGATCCCAATAAGATAAATATGCATGTGTTATTTTAACATTTCAAGGTCAATGGTAACAATCATTTTCCAAGGCAAGGCAAGTCAAGTTATTTGTATAGCACATTTTCGTGTACAAGACAATTCAAAGTGCTTTACATAGGAAAAAAAGAGCAGAAAATGAAACAATAAAATCAACTTTGAATTTAAAAGTAATAAAATAAAATTAAAATAAAATAATAATAATAATAATAATAATAGTTATAATATTCTCAGTTGCTATATGCAAAGTTAAATAAGCCTGTTTTCAGCCTGGATTTAAACAACAGCAGAGTTGAAACCTGTCTCACCTCTACAGGAAGACTGTTCCAGATTTTAGGAGCATAACACTGGAATGAAGCCTCCCCTTGTTTGGTCCTGACTCTGGGCATCAGCAGGAGGCCACTACCTGAGGTTCTCAGAGTCCTGGCTGGTTCATATGGCTCTAACATGTCGGCTATGTACTTTGGGGCTAAACCATGAAGATATTTGTACACAAGCAAGGTTGTTTTGAAGTCTATTCTTTGAGTGACAGGAAGCCAGTGCAGAGACTTGAGCACTGGACTAATGTGGTCATATTTCCTGGTTTTGGTCAGAACTCGAGCAGCAGCATTCTGGATGTTCTGAAACTCCCACCCAGTCTTTTAACCTCTGTAATAAAATCACATGGTCAACTGTATCAAAGGCGGCGGTCAGGTCCAGCAGAACTAGGACAGAGACTTTGCCTGCATCTGAGTTTAGGCATCATACACAAGCTGTCAATCAATTATTATTAATTTTTAGATAATCATATTTAAATAAACTACATAGTGGGAGAATGAAGTTGCTATACAGAAGTTCCTTTTTGAATAATATTTAATTTTATCCTATTATAGAGAATTCATTTGCTCAGTAATTGCTCCGAGAGATCAAAGTGACTCAACAAATCTTTAATGTTGGCAGCTCAGCCATGGCGTACAGTGCACGGCAATGATTTGAAGAAAGGGAGCCATAACAGATGCCAAGTGGGACACTAAAACTCAAGGAAAACTGCCTGCATTGCAACTCCTTTCTTACGCAAGGGTAGCAGTGTGCAACATTTGACGGTTTCTTTGTAACCTTCCGCAGCAGTTCAGACGACGTAATACGATGCAATATGCTTTCTGTCCAAACAGCTCTAAAACACTGAAACAGGAAGCTTCACTGCACGTAGGCTCAGAAACTTTCCAGGTAAATGAAAGATAGTTCCGATTTGCTGCTGGGAGAGCCATTAACCGGAGCCAAATTGACTTTCCACTCTTGATGTGTGCATGAGTGTGTGTTTGTGTGTTTTAACTTGTAGCAAAAGGGTGTCTTATCTCCCGCCGGGAGCGAAAGAAAGTGATGGAAGGCCTTTGGTAATTAGAGGGGAAGGCGTTTCCCTTCACTACACAAATAGCAATAGCCCTTCACTTGCTGAAGAGAATCACCCTCAGTTTGATTTTTCACTCAGATGGGGCACAGACAAGGCTACACACAGATACTCACACTCCTCACACACCCTCCTCACCTACACACCCTCCTCACCTGCTCTAGTTTCCAGTGGAACTCAGCGGGTCGGAAAGTGTCGATTTGCGTGAAATCTCTTCTGAGCAGGAACACCAAGCGGCAGTTGTGAACATACAGAGAGTAGTGGTGGCGGTTCATTTCTGCAACAACAATTTCATGCGCATACATCATCACACAGTCGCACACAAACACATTGACCTAATGATACTCTGTGTTCATGCTCATCAAAATATAGAAAGGGAAAAAAAACTTGACCTTCTCTAAGAAAAAAAGTACTTAAATGTAAGAAAAGGTCAATGCAAATAATACTGTCCTATCGGGCTTCAACATCTTAACATTAACTTAATCTGAAAGGATTTCCCCACCTGTCTTGTCAGAGTTGCACAGTATGGTTTCCTTTTCAGCTCTAAGTCCTGGACTCGGCCCATATTTCATCCACGTTGCTATGGTAAACTGGTCTGTAAGGTTCTGGGGCACCACGTGATACGGAACATTTGCAGCCTGGCGCCCGTCGAACCTGTAGATGAGGTCGCTTTCACGTCCACTGTCAGTGAGCAGGGATGCGGTCCAGTTTGCGGAGGGGTTGGGAGCAGGAAGGAGGTCGGTGCTGCCAGATGCTGCACCTGTACGTGCCAGTGAGAAGACATAACAATGAAAATGTCTTAACAGAACCCGTCAGGAAGGAACTGCACTGAAAATGTTCTGACTGTTTGGTCCGATTAAATCATCTTACTTAAGTATCCAGTCCCCATATTCAGATACCTCTAAATGCAGTTCCATTGGTTGAATTGTGTAAAATAATATGTGACGCTTTGAATATTTTAGGAGACATTTGTGAATCCATCACCCTGCCTACAAGGCCATCCACCTAAACTGAAAAAACCTATTTAGGGAATCATCCCAAAAAATCCACTGCAAATCTGGAGAAACTGCAGAGATCCATTGCTCGGGTGGTGTCGAAAATCTGTCTTAAGGACTAAACTGGCAGTGGTGCACACAATAAACATAAAGTCACCACTTTGAAGTGAACATTGCACTGTTGACATCATGCTATGGAGATCTGTTTCATCAGCAGCTTTGTCCAAAGCTTTGTCCAAAGACGGATCGAGCTAAACGCATGGGCTGAATTTTAAATAGTACTTTTCTAGTCATACTTGGCGTGATTCATTTTATTTCTCGAACCATATTCACTCAAGTACACATTTATTTATAGAATATGTAGATGGGGAGGTAACTTGTTAAGTTTGCCTTGGGGCATGATGATATGTGAAAGGAGGGAGCTGGAATTAAAAAATGCTCTATGCCTACAATACACTGAAATACACAGCAAAGATGGGAGAACACCTGTTAGAGTCTGTAAAACAGAGGAGAATTAGGTGGAGGATCAACTATTTGGAGGCAAATACGCCAATCATACAGCCAAAGGTACAATTAAATGGTAAAGATAAAAACAAAGTCGGTATCCAGAAGTAAATCATTATGGTTGAATACAACCATAGACTTTTCAAATGTGTATTTGTAAATACTGTTAAAAATTTACATATTTTTATATTTTGGCCTTTCATGTAAAAGCCTGAGATAATGCAATGAAGCTTTTGGTTGTTATATGGAAAAATGAGATACAAGTTCGAAAGGTATTAATTATTTTGCAGAGATCAGTTCAGTATGTTTCAGATCAAATGAAATGACAAAAGTTTGAAATTGACTTGGGAAGTTTAATTAAGAGTGAACTGTCATGATGTCATTTTCTCAATCCATCCTCTGTTCTCGCTTTGTAGTTTTACATACCACAAAGTTTCTGCAAAGACTTCTCAGAATAGGTTTCGCGGTCGCAGCCCTTTCCGATGTGATTCGTCTGAAGCTCCACCATGGCCTTCACACCTGACAGGGGACCTCCACACGTCTCCAGGTACATCTTCGGAAACAGCTGTTTGCTTCCAGTCCCCGGCTCATAGTCCACTCGCTTGTTCCAGCCTAAACAATGAAACCAGGTTATGCACGTAGCCTCATTTTTAGAGATGAACAGCTTCTTTCTTCCTTGTTATTTGAAGCATTTTTGGGAGGAGATTTTTAGCCATTATTTGCAAAAAATGATAGATGCAGTGACTAGAGTACTAATGACTTTGCTAAGCCAATAGAGCAGTAAAAGAGAGCTACATTGCTTTTTATTGCCAAGTTGTTAAGGCTTCTATTCAGTGCATACTAAAATGCCTCTAGTGGAGGTGACTCAACATGCTGAAGTTGTGTGCATGTCATATCATTAATGATTTCAAGTCTCCCGAGAAAATTACTTAAAGAGACTGATTGTGATTAGGGCGATAGGGACAGATGATGTGGATTGCACATTAGTGTGGGGGAGACTTCACAAAACAGCAGCTGCTGAAGCTTTGCTGACCTTTGCACATGATAAAATAGGTTACAGAGGAGAGCAGAGAGCTGAATTTATATGTGTTGCAGCATTATGTTTTATTCATAGTTTTAAGGTAGAGGAGGTTAAGGGTTTTACATTAAGCTTCACATGGGTTAATGGTTTTGCTTTATGGACAATTTTATGAGACCAAATTTGGAGAAAAAAAATGAAAGGATGTTAGCATAAGGAAAAGTCAGAGGATGTTCTAACTTCATAGCTCTTTGATTTTATAAAACCCACAACAAAAATATTTCAGTTTATGCAGTGTGACTAACTTTTGCAGGTCTTAGTTGAAACCATTTATCTAGGCTGTTCAGTACCAGAGGACAAAATCTCTGACAACAAGCAAGAAAACGTTTATTTATATGGCACCAATTTAGAGCAGATGTCGTCTCAAGGCACTTTACAAGAAAATCAACTCAAATCATTGATACATCATTGCAAATCAGTTTGAAAAAGTGTCCAATCTAAGGGCCAATAATTCATGTTTCAAAATACAACTGTACATTTTAGGGTTTCAACTGGTGTGTAACTATATAGTGAAAGTGAAATATTAAACGGTTTCTTAATGACGTATTATATATTTAGATAAACCCACTATCAGTGTCTCAGTGGAGGCAGAGAGAGACAGAGGTACCCTGACATCCAAACGTCTTAAAGAGATTATGATTGTAATGCGCTAATTATAATTTACACTGTTAGTTTTCTGAGGTATACATCATAGAAATCACTATTTTCCAGGTTTGTTGATCAATGAGAGATATTAAGTTTGAATAGAGCCATGCTGTAACATGTTTTTGTGTTGTTACCGTTTCAACACGACACATCTCATTGCCTTTGATAATTAAAGATCGTAAAAAAAAAGTTCCACTAGAGCTACAAGCAATTGTTTTCCATTAAATAACCTGCAAAGTGTGACGCGTGTATTCAGAACCCCGGAATAAATATTGTATAGCGCCAAGCTGACGGTTTAGTCAAGTATTGTAATAGAAAGTAGAAAATGCTAAAAACTATTTTCAATATTAAAACAATTTGAAGTGCTGCTTGATCAACGAAACAGAAATGTAGAGCATTTTTTTGTCCTGCTTTTTTCTTTCTACCCCTTTCATTACAATCAGCAAAGCTTTTGTTTCTTCAACAAAGACTTTCTTTTCTATTTAGGTGCTGTTTGTTGTCCCTACTGTGTTGTAATCAATATAAGTAAAAATTGACATATTATTGAGACTTATGACTATTATTTAAAAAAAGAGTAACTATAGATATAAAAAAAGCCACAGCTGTGCAGCACATTACTTTGTAGTATTATAAAAAGTAAAATAATTCCACTTCGATCAATTTTATTTTTTTTACACTGAAATTAGAAAAACAGCTTTCACGCTCTTGCTGTATCTAGAAAGTTTGTTTTCTATGTGTTTGTTTTCCTTGTAATCTTTTCATTTAACCTCTTCCTATCTTCTCTTCTCCCCTATCTTTCTGTCTTTCTCGCTCAGTCCTGCATTTTCCTGAGATGCTGTCAGAGCAGACAGGTGAAGCAGCAGGGGAGATGGGCTGAACTGAATGCCAAGCTGCTGGCATGTTAAAGAAGAAGAAAAAAGGACCAGTCTTGTCAGCCTTCCCTCCTGAGGTTTCTGTCAGGTCCCTTGATTTTCCCTTAAATTGATATCCAGTGAAAACCGAGACAAAAGATCCTAAACAGTAGAGAGTGTACCCCATAAGACTACTCTTTTTAATGCATGACACATTGTAATACCTGAAAACAATATATTAAGGCATCAAACCAGTATACAAGTCGATGAGTTTATATTGAATATATCACAGCGAGACATTATGAGTGTAATTCAGTGGTTGTGTCTGACCTTGCCATCCAGGTTTGCAGACAGGCTTTACTTCAATATGAACTGCCACGTCCTCTTTGGCTTTCTTCTGACCGCAGTCGAAGGCAGACACCATAATCCTGTAGCTCTGCTGCTTTTCATAACTTAGTCGCTCTGTGTTTCTGATGTTACCTACAGGGTAACAAAAACAAACAAGAAGTAAAAAGGGATTATTTCTCAGCTGAGGGAACTACAATTGTATGCTGGGTTTAAAAAAATCAAAAGCAAACTGTGGAGCTTAAAGGATAATATCTTTTAGCCTGATGTCACAGTTGAGTGAACTTGTATTACATTTAAATAATAGTAAAAAAAAACTTCCCTCTGAGAATGTTGTATAAAATAGGATGGACATTTTGTGTTTTTTAGTCTCAGGCGAAAGTTGAAAACCAACATGTAACAAATGGGTTAAGGCTGACTTTAAAAAATGAAACCAAATGTCATATATTTAAAAAGCTATGTAGGAAAATGTGCCTTTTTTTGAAGATATTCATGTTTATACTGAGCTACTACTGAGCTAGTAAAGCCAAGCAATAGATGCTGTAAAGACTAAAATGTTCCTGAATTTTGTTTATTTTCTTCAGTTTATTTGTGTATCCTTGAATGATATTATTTTTTTTATAGTTAGTTGACAAACTGAAAGCAAAACATTGGATTTAACATTATTCCATCTAACATTATATATC
Organism: Orestias chungarensis; assembly: GCA_032876305.1. NCBI lineage: Eukaryota > Metazoa > Chordata > Actinopteri > Cyprinodontiformes > Cyprinodontidae > Orestias > Orestias chungarensis. The sequence continues at coordinate 2,431,527 of JAVLVB010000613.1, read as the reverse complement.
ACTGCTTCATGGTTTCGTTTATTTTATTTATTATTTGTATTTACTCATTTAACTATCTGTGTGTAATTTGAGCAGATGTCATGACTCAAAGACAAGCATAATCATACAAAAAGAAAAAAATCTTTATTCCTTGCATTTCAGTGGGAAAGAGAAGCTTCTTTTCTATTTTCCTAATTGGGCTGAATGTAAAGGATGCTCCAGCCTCTCCGTTTGATGCATCTGATAATGTAACATACTTATCTAATCTCAAATTAAGCAGGTCTCATACAGATTCATTGAAACAATTTAATTTATTCTTGCTCAGGGACATCTATCAAATTTTGCCAATTTATTTATGATACAACCTAATCTGATGCTTCAATTTACAGAAGCTCTGTTTGAACTGATGAGAATGTATTCAGGTCCGCATGATAAACAGACAGGAGACTGTAGCTAAGAGCTGAGCAAACCGGGTCTTATTTTCTGATCAGTTCTAATAATGATACTATCGTTATCTATCGGCTTATAGATATTTTCAACCCCAGTTCACATCAGGTGATCAAAAAAGATGAAAGGGCAACAAAATGGTCAACGTCAAGGTAAGAGGTAAGTTGTTCATTTTAAAGTCACCTGCATGCTATACATTTTACACCCTTCACAATGTGACAAAACAGGTAAAGCCATAAACCATAAAACATTCACAGATGTAACAAGAATTGCTTAATGTCTTTGTGTTTACAAAAAGTAAAAATTTTTAAGTTTTCTTTTTTATATTTTCATTGAAGTACATGATAATATATATTGCACAGAGTGCCATCTTAGGTAACCTTATTAATAAATGAAAGAGATTTTGAGATTAAAGGTGAATATCCAATGAACCAGGATAAAAACAGTCCTGGTCTGAAATATCAGGTTTTGGATACACTCTAAACTAAATGTAAAGCTTTGAAGAAGCATATGAAACATTTCTAAGGTTTATGATTTTCAGCATTCTGGTGCTGTTTACAAACCACAATATTTAAAATAAGACACTTAAGCTACTGCCATCTTAAATACAGAATAGATTTAAATGCATTAATAAAATCCAGCAGCTTCAGTGGAAATATTTAGTTAAAGTAAGTACAGACTCCCGCTATTATGGTCTCAACAGAGTTGGAAAAAGAAAAAGTAATGCTCTCATGAAAGGTTTTCAAACATATTTTTACTGGAAAAGTCAAGATTATTTTATAGTGTTTATTTTCTGAGGTATAGATTAAAAAAATCACAACTGACCAGGATTGGTGATCAGATATTAAGTTTGAACAGAGCCACACTACTGCATGTCAATGTGTTGCTACGGTTGCAATGAGACACATTTCACAGACTCTAATTATCAAAGATCAGTAGATTGCTGCAAACGTCCTCTGCACTAGAAGTGGTTTTAATGCAGTTTCAGAGCCTAATTACCATGACCCTGTCATAAAATATCTTTGGATGGAAGGTTGTATTCGGAGTCAGACCTCTCTTTTTAAATTAAATTCTGTATAGTATCAGGACTGTTCAGCACCAGATGATATAATCTCAGAAAACGGCCTGATTCTAGTCTCTGTAATAGATGTCTACACAACAAATGACAAATTAGGCAGACAAAGGTTTTTTTGGAAACTAATTAAATTCAAGTCTTTACACAACATTTGTGCAATCAGAAGAAAAAACATGTAAGAATTGTGTTCAAATGAGGCAGAAATAATGTAGTTATTACAAAAAAAGGCTACAGTACCGTTTAATCAAATTACCTGTTAATTAGTACATAAGGTTATGAAAACATTCGAACCGAAAAACCGGTTCTTTACTCTAAATATTTAGTTCAAAAAATTTATAAAAGAGTTTATTTTTACCTGCTTGAAATTGTGCTTCGTTTTATGAAGCAACACTTTTTTTCCCCTGCTACAACAAATTGCCAACAAATTCAGCATGTGTGCACAGTTGTGAAGTGGAAGGTAAACATCATTGCTTTGAAAATAAAGTAAAAAACAACGCAAACATTTAATCAGTCTTACTCACTTTACAAATCTTGTATGAATTAGAATGTATCCCAGTCTATGTCCCAACCTAATTATTCCAAGCTTTAGACATCTAACAAAGCACTGTTCAAGCAATCATCAGCAAATGGGAAATAGCACAATGTACTGACAAGAGACTTGAGTCGGTATGGAAGACTATAAAGAACTATAAAGGAAGAATGTCCATGTGAAAATTCCCCAGTCAAAGCCCAGAAATAATCACAATGAAAAATGCATTTTAAGATTTAAAGATGTGAAGATGGCCTCCACCCAGTATGTCTAAACTTGCTAAAGATGGTTCCACATAGTATTGGCTCATACAGGCTGAATACTAAAACCCAATGCAAAGCTTAGATTTTTATTATTAAAAATGTTTTTAAATTACAAATATGTTTCTTTTCACTTCACAGTGGTGCACAATGTTGTGTCAATCTATAAAATACTATATGACAAATGACAATGAAATCAATATATGATTGTGATTTTAAAATGGATGATCAAGATAAAATTAACAAAAACATGTTGGGACAGTGTGTGTAATACTTCTGTAGGGTGCATTGAGAATTACATTTCTATGATTATTCTATAATGATCTATTATTATTAGTCTATAATCATTTTTTACCAACATTTCTTAGGAGAGTTTTTCCCCCCCTAAACATAAGATACAAGCCCCATAGGTTTTTCAAGGAAACAAAATGTTCCTTAACGGTTTACGTATTACCTATGCATGCTTGCAAAAAAATAAAATAAAATACAATAAAGAAACTTACCATTGCGGTCTATAGCAAATGGTGTTCCCCCAGTGACTATTTCATAGTTGCAGATCTGACTGTACTGTGGTGAGCAGTCCTGGTCCCAAGCTTCCACCTGAAATTCAGTTTAGACACCCAGTCCTTTAACAATAATACTGTTTAACCAAATAAACATACATTTTGCTTTTTCAGGAAAGTTTAAGTGATGAAACTATCTTTCTTGCTAATGTATTACAAAATAAATACCTGTAAGATGCTGTCGTAGATCTTGCCTTCAGTCACTGATGCCTTGTACAAAGACTCTCTGAAAATAGGGCTAAACTCGTTGACATCATCCACCTGAATGTGAACCACGGCCCTTTAATCAAGAGGAAAAGATGAAATAAGGAAGCTTATTGTGAGATATGGAGATAAAGAAAAGTACATCATTGATAAAAATAACAAAGGGCAATGATATTAAAAAACAGGTAAAGAAGCAGATAGGAATGAAAGAAATTTTGAGTCTGAATTGCCTCAAAGTTTACTTCTTGTCACATGCATGGGAGTCTGCAAGTCTTCAGAGACTCACACGCAGCAACCTCAAAGCATTTGTTAGAGAAGAAAATGACAGCATGCCAACTCAATGCAGGCAAAAATTTTTTATGGGATGTGAGAATGTGTATTGGATCTCTGAACCAAGTTTATGTGTCATGGGTTTATAAAAAAAAAACACAATTAAATATCATATTTTTACGTAGAAGCTTTCGTTCAGTTCACTGACGTGAACCGCTCATAAATTTATCTCTAAAAATTATTAACGGATGACTTGAATTAAATAATAAGAGGAAGTATAGTGATTGTATATGTATATTACTGCGATTCTGCAGAAGCTTGCCCAGAACCGACATTGAAACAAACTGACAATGAAAACAGAAACAAAAGCCAATTTCACAAGAGGGCAAAAAAAGAACGAGAGAGGGCGAAGCCAGAATCCACAAGAATAGATTGACGTAGCTGGAGGCTTGAGAAATTATTGTATATATTAAATTTAACCTGGCAGCAGCAGTAGGTTTGTTTTCATCATTACTGATTTGAGTAACTTCAACAATAAAAATATAATAATTTATCTTTGCATATTATTAATAAACTATTAGAAACTGTATTTTCTAAAAATAGCAGAAAAATATCTTAAAGGAGATTTCATTTTTCAAAAAAGACTTAAAACTATGTGTTTCTAAAAGTACAGATTTTGATTTTGGGTCTGTGTCAAAAGTGAATCTAGATATGAACCGCCAACATTTTAAAGAATTAAGAAAATTGAAAGGCACCTCATATGTCGAGGAATAAAATATGATCGTTTTAACCATGAAAAGTTTTTTTTAAACAAAATTAGAGTGTGAAGGGACATTTTTCTTAAAAGTTGTATTCAAATATAATAAGAGGGATTTGCTTTTCAAATGTTTCAGATGACATTTATGAGGACCTGATACAGACGTTTATTTCTTAATTCAAATATATCAATATTAAATATATAAACAAATATTAGAAGAAATAAAAAATGTACATGCTTGCCTGTTTTCTTTTTCTCACTAAAACACAAACACAAACAAACGTCAGGGTTGAGGGTTTTGCTGCTTCCAGGTTGTCCCCTGGGGATTGCCTGAGCTCCTTTCTGGCTGGAGCGCCTCAGAACACCTGTGCTTTCTGCACAGGTGTTTCCCATCTCTGATGAGCTGGAGCTGCTTAAGAGGAGTGGTGGACCCAAAAAACTTCACCTGAGAGTTTGTTACGATCGGTAATGTTAACTTTTCTCACTGCCGGTTTCTATGATTTTATCATTGTTTTCTAGCGACTTCCTCTTTGCTCTTCAGTGTTTTCCCTTCGTGCTTAAGTTTATTCCTTGTTACTTTCCCCAGTTATACTTCCTTGTGTGCTCAACCCAGGTTCAACTCAAGATTCCTCCGTGTTCAACATTCCCCGTGAAAATTCTGGATCTCACCTGCAACTCTTGTCTCCACTCCTCGCTCGGACTGCCCACACAAAAATGAACAAAAAATGTAAATACAGGAGTTTTCCTGAGAGGCGACCTTTACTGACAACAATTCACTGCACACATCTGGCCAATTTTAGTATCTTTCCAAATCCGACTCAAAGAGCAGAGAGTTTGATTTGATGCTGTCCACACCACTATGCCTGTGTGCCGCTCTTATTCCAGAGCTGCAACACAAGGAGACAACTATTTTATTGATAGGCTGTAACTAAAAAAAAATATATATTAACATAAATCTCCAAGTATTAGATGTGTCTGTATTCCTACTCAAAGGCAGTAACAGCTTGTAGAAAATAGACAAATCGCTGGCAAGCTTACATACAAAATATTAAAGATATAAAGTAAGGCATACTACATTTTTTAATGGTCTGTAAACTTCTGGGCAAATTTCCAAAAGGCAAGTTTGGTTATTGGTCTAGCCAAAGGAGTTAACAGCAGTGGATTATCAGGCTTGCATGAGAGTTAGTTCTTCTAAGTCTGGGACAAAGGATCGGAACTGGGGAAAATGTGGATTTCTTCTGATGGCTTGGGTGTTGGGCTGCTATATATATCCAGTGTATACACCCCCCCCCCCCATCCAGACAATGCAAAATCAAAGCTTTTGCTGCGACTAAGTGTATGTGCAGTCTACCAACCGACTAGAAAACTTGCTCTGACTTGTCTGTTTAGCTGTGTATCTCTTCTAGATAAAGACAATAAAGGTAATTCTATAGATAATAACTTTTTTCTTCTTTACCATACAAAATAGCATCATGGTTTCATTTTTTTTAACATGCTCTGTACCCTTAAATCCCCAGGTAGTTGAGTAAGACTAAGCCAGGTCATATCAGAGGCTTCTTGCTTTAAAAGGGAAGTTTTCAAAGGCCAACCACCAGGGTTACATAAAGGTGTGTGAACCTTGTGCTGAACTTACTTGTGAGATTTTTTCCAGTTAGCTCCACTGGGTCCAGCACCACAGTCATACGCTTGGATAGTAAAGGTGTACTCCTTCTGGCTCTCACAGTCCACATGGTTGCTGGCTCTCAGGACTCCTTCTCCTGATGTGCGATTCAACACGACTGCCTCAAAAGGGGCGTTCTGACCAAAGATCTTAAAGGAACAAATCTCCCCTAGGAAGAAAAAGAGAGAAAAATAATGGAGTTTAATCTCTTTGGTTACAAAAATGACTTGTTTTGGTCTTTTGTAAATGATTCAAGTTTTTTTTTATTTTTTAGGTTTGTTTATTGTCAAGTAGTATAGTGGAGAGTGAATAATGTATCCTTCTGCACTATTATGAAAACAGAAGCCCTACACTAACTATGTTTTTATGTGGAAACAGCCTGCCAAAAACAAATAATAAAATAAGAACGTCTCATCTTTCACCTAAATGCTTTGGCAAAGCATAGGAAAAAATGTTTAATATAATATTGCATCTTTTGTCTTCTCCACCTACCTATTGCCTTCCTCACAAAGTAATTTTATAAAACCTTGACGAAAATTTACGCAAGTGGGTAATGAATTTGAACAAACAATAAAGACAGTAGCTGACTTTTTCTCTCTCTTTTTATGCAGTGGTTGTTATTTCATATTTCAGCCTCTGTTTCATTACTCTGCACAGAAACTTCGGTGCAGTATAGGGAATTATAATTTCTGATATTTCTTTATATGCACCAGGCTAACTGAGTAATATACACACCGAGTCCACACACACTGATAGTTTCTTAGTGGGGATTAGTCTGTCTTAGTACTTTAGAGGTTTATCTAATGCACAGGTTCTTGGGTGGATGAGAAACAACCCCTTATTTAGCTTCTTCAGAAAAGAAACTAAAAGTATGTTAAGAAGTGGAAAATGATGTATTTTTACAGGCCCAAAACCCTCTTGATACCTATTTAGATATCTATCCATATATTTCAAGATCCTAACCTCTTTTTACCCTGACTCACCTGTTTGATTCCAGATTTTCTTTAAAGCAATAGTCCTGTTAATAATATAGGGTTTTAGGGTGGTGGTCTATGTGTTTTCTCACTTTAAGTCAATACAAAGTAGGCACAGCTACTGCAGAGCTGTAGTTTAACTCAAACGGATGGAAAGGAATACATTGCAGCTATGAAAGCAGAAAGAAAAAATGGCCTTTAACCAAATTCCCCAAATAAATTTCTATACATAAGCAAAGCAAAAAAAAAACACCCAATAATGTGAATATAATATAGTGTTGTTACCTTCATGCATAAACCTTGATGTTTTGGTGGAAGGGAGGAAAATATGTTTCTACTTAACACTGGGGATGAATGTAAATCCATTTTCTGCTCCATCTGTTGCAGGAAATGCATTTTCTTGAATAGCTTTTTATATGAGAACATGGCAGAAGTGTGGGTAGGTGGAAAGGAAATGAGGAGTGATGTGATGGCCCAATGTATATGTAAATGGTTGTGACGGATATTTTTGTCAACTAAGCATATTTTCTTTACACTTTTTCACTCAAATATTTATGCCTTTTAATTTGCCTACTAGAAGGAAAAGAACATTTTCTTGCTGGGGGATAAATTGTATCAGTTTTTTTTGGTAATTTGCAACACCATAGAGAATAATGCATAAAATTGTAAACATTTTAAAATGTTAGCTTAGGATTTAATGTGATAGCTGTCATGTATAGTGCAGAACTATTGGTCAACAGCTACAGCTGGGAAATAGTTTTTGGTGGCATTTCTTATCAGCTTGGCACATCTAGAAACCGATGTATTTTTTATTATTCTCTAAAAAAATGTTTTAAATCTTAGCACTCAGTCTTATTAGATGAGATATCTCCCTATTTTGAAGCATAAAATACTGGGATATCTTTCACAAGACTTATAGAGGTGATGAGGGGATCAAGATGTGGAGAAATATCTACATCTGATCTTAATATTGCTGTAATGTCTGTTAACAGATATTTATAGACGTTTTAAACAGTGGCTTGCATAAGTATTAATACCCCTTAAACGTTTCTGTATTTTGTCACATTACAACAGAAACATAGATAGATTTCACTGGAATTGTATCTAAATGACCAACACAAAGATGTATACAATGGTGAAGTGAAAAAAGGATTATCAGAATCATGCTTTATTACCAAGTACATTTTTGGACATACAATGAATTTGTATTGGTATAGTGGGGGCATAACAAGTCTCTAAAAGATAGATAAAAATAAAAAAAATGAGTTACAAGTAATAACTTAACAATATAAAATTTGAAATATAGAGTATATAGATAGGTGTTGGAATAAAAAAAAGGTAAGAAAGAAAGAGCAGAACAACAATGTGCATTGATTACATTGTGAAAATAAAGCAGCCAGGATTTTTTTTAAATGTCACAAATAAAACACAAATATATTCAGCCCCCTTGAGTCAATACTTTGTGGAACAAACTTTTGCTGCAATTAAAGCTTTTCTTTTAGGGTCTGTCTTGGACAGTGTTGTACAACAGTTTTCAGATCCTGCCAAAGATCTCAATTGAGTTTATGTCAGGAGTTTGACCAGGTCCTTCTAACACATTATTATGTTTTGTTTTAAACCTTTCCACATTCACTTTGGCCTCCCTGTCCCTGGTGAAGAGAAGCAAAACCAGAGCATGATCCTGCCACCAGAATAGCTAACAGTGGGGATGGTGTGTTCACAGTAATGTCTGACCAAAGCACCTTCTTCATCATGTTTGCTGTGTCCCCAACATTGCTTCTCATAAACTGAAAATGGATTTTTTTTTTTTTTTTTCTTCTTGCCACTCTTTCATAAAGACCATATTTGTGCAGTGTAGGATAAATAGTTGTTGAGTTATTGTGGGCTTCCGGAAGATGTTTAAAAATGGAAATAACTTTTTGTTGCCTTTTAACTTCTGCACAACTTTATCCCTGACCTGTCTGGTGTGTTTATTGGACTTTATGATGCTTTATTATGCTATATTCTCTTAACCAACCTCTGAGGCATCACAGACATTAGATTACACACAGCTGGACTCTATATAGTCATTAGCAATCATTAGGCCAGTTCTGAAGGCAACTGGTTGGACTCAGAGAAAAGGGGGTTAATACTTTTGTACACCAGAATTTTCATTGTTTTATTTGTAAAAAAACAAAGTTTGGAATTATATACAATTTTCCTTCCACTTCACCACTCTAAACCACTTTCAGTTAAAGTTCTAACACAATATATTCATGCTTGTGGTTTTAATGTGACAAATTTTGAAAATGTTCAAGGGATATTAATCGTTTTGCACACCACTGTTTATATCATATATTTCTTTACTCTTTTTACCAAAAGGGAAAAAAAGGGAAAAAATAATATGAGTGATAATGTAAATGCCACATATCAAAGATACCATATGAAAATGCTCACAAATCAACACACATTTGAGTCATTATTTATCTTGAGCTGCATAATTATGCACAACTCACAATAACAATTACTTAAAACCAAAAAAGGTTAGATGTAACATTACAGAACGCAAAAAAAAAAATTTTTTGTGATTTTAAGCAAAAACAAGTTTGAATATTTCTGTAACAGGAACTTCACTCAGTGAAGAACTCAGCCGAAAATAATTTGATAGCAAAGATAACAGAAAACAGATGGTTCTCCACAGGAAGTCTGAGTTCAATACTCCATCTACAAGAAAATATCAAACTGTCAGGAAAAATGTATTTCACACGATGTATAATGAAAATATAATGGAAACGGACAGGATAAACCCAATTAATGAGAAAATTATTCTCCATGAGCGAACGTGTTGTCACAAGGAGCCAAAACTAATTTGTGTATTCCCACACTAAAAGGACTTGACAGAGCATTTAATTTCTTCAATTTTATTTCAATTTGTAAGGTCTACAAGTTGCTTACACTTTGTTTAGAATCATACAGGCGGATACATCAAACTCATCTGTATGTAAGGGAAACAAAACAGGACTTTCCAACAACACTGAGTGACATACTTTTGTCTTGTAATATCACAAACGTTGAAATAGAAAGGGAATCCAGGCTAAGTTAAAAGTTATATGCACATGTGCAGTCCTAATAAAGTTATATCAACTGAAAAGAGAGTGTGCTCTTCTTTTGATTGAAGAGTTTTGTAATTTATAAGCCAGTAGAATAAAGCTGGGGGACAAGAACAAGCACATAATTTCTAAAGCAAATGCATTATATCCTGCTCTTCAATAATGGAACCCTCAGTCAAAGAAGAGACGACAAACTGGAACAATTTGTTTCTTAGAGTCTGCAAACATAACTGTGAAAAGAATAAAAAGTGAACTCTTGAGTGGTCTTAAAGCTCAAACTCTCAGTCAAACTTCAAAATAGAAACAGAAATTTAAATCTCTTCCTAATCAAACACTGCTGACAATCCATCTGGCGCTTTTGCTCCTGAATTGAAGATGCCAAAGCTTGATCTCATAGTGAGTTTTGTGTGTTTGTGATGGTGGTTGAGTACGTGGTGGGTGGGAGTGGTAAACCTTGATTAAAGGAGGTTTCAAAGCATACAGAGCATCAGTTGGCCCTAAGCGCCCTCACTCTGCTTCATTGCACAGCCGTCATTACTGTTCTACTTTAATTAAAGAATGGATTGCCCTTCCTTTCTGTACGCTGTAATCATTACCGATACCCACTGTATTACTTCTGCATCCATACTCTCTCTCTTTGTGCAACAGGTTTCTGAAAAGCAACCTAAAAGGCTCACTGTGGAGGATACATTTAAAAAACCTTTATCTCTACTAACATATTACAACAATGCCCTGTTTCAGCATGCCAAACTTTTTTACTTCAACTTTTTATATTTCTTTTGATAAATCAAATTGGATAGACAATAATGGACAGGGAGGTTTGGCTTTCAGTCTATCCACATATTCTTAATCAGACTAAGGTCACTACTTAAATTAGCCCAGAAGAAGTGTCATGTTTTTACTATAACCCATTCTATTGCATCTCTGGCTCTACGGTTAGGATTGTTGTCATGTTTTGAAGCTGAACATCCATCTTGTTGGATCTAACCAGTACACCTTACATACGTTTGTTCTGTGTTCCTACATACTGTAACATTGCTAAAAAGATTTTTTTTTCTTTCCCCAACACTGGCTTTCTTCTCTCCACTCATCTTCAACAAATTTCTGGAGAGAATGACAAATGGTTACCATGACGCCAGTTTTATCCATGATACTGCAGCTCTTCAGAGTTATCAAGGATAACCTGACTGCTATTCTTAATTACACTCTCCTTTCTAAGCCTGTTAGTTTTGGTAGAAGTTATTTCTGAAAAAAATAGCATCTGAGCTATCCTCTTAACACTTTCAGATGATAGATTAAACAGAGCTCTGTGAGATGTTGCACACATCTCACAGATTTTGTTTTAAAAACTAATTCTGCTTTAAATGTTTTCAAAACTTCATTCTTGACCCGTCTGATGTGTTTCCATGGTTTTTATAATGCTCTTTGGTAACTAACGCTCTGATGCCTTCAGAAATGAGTCGTATTTATACTGAGAAAAAATTGTCGAAAGACATGGAATCTATTTAGTAATTAAATGACCTTCTGAAGCCCTTTTATTGGTATTCATGGTGTGATTTTATTCTGAGTATTAGATTATATCGAGTTCAATACATATGCACATTACACTTTCCAAATTTTTTAAATAATGTATTACTTTGTGTTGGTTTGACATATAAATTACCAGTGAAACACACTAACATGTGAATAGAGTAGTATTCAGAAACTCTTGCATTGTATTGTCTATACAAATGAGAATGAATTTAAAATAATTCATTTATTCAAAATGGGGGGAAAAAACAACAGTAAAATAGTAAAAACACCACTCAGAAGGAGCTACTCTTCATCTACTTCAAGCAATAAAAATGTAAACGTGAGGAGGATGATGAAAACAAATTAGGGGTTATGGCCTTTCATTATCTTTTCCTGTGCTGGCTATAATTTGATTCAATGTTCTCTATCTCTAAGATAGTAAAGATAAAATGTATAATGAGGACACAATGAGGACAAAGACTAGCATGTACTTAACTGCTGAGATAGTTCAGGATATTTATTCTCGATGAAGGATAATAAGTGTTTGGAGAAGGCATACAAAGTGTTAGTTAGAAATTTCTAAATCCTTTTATTAAAATGTAATTTGCATACCACAGCTGAGACTTTCAATTTTAGTTGCATTAATGTGAAAGGCATTAAAACCTGTTAAGGTCCTGTCACTCAGATTTTTTATAATAACTATGCATTCCTCCATTTGTTTTGTTATAACCCTATTAATTTGCTTCTTCTGGTTGTTTGCGCAGTTTCTAAATCTCTATAAGACAGATCAGTTTTTAAATGCTACTTAGATGAGTTCATATTGGCTAACTACTTCGAGAATTGGAGGAGTCCCAGTATTTATAACGCTTTGAACACTGAGTCACCTGCGGCCCGCTCCATCACAAAGATTTCTGGCTTAGTGAGGTTTAACCTGGGGTTTGAAGGTACATGAATGCAGCTTAACTTTTTAGAGGGCTAGATTGCTATGGTTGCTTACGATTCACACCTAAACTACTCCAGGCAAGGGTTGTATTTCAGATAAAGCATAAACACTTTTGATAACCTAAGCCACGGCCAAGTAACAAAAATTTAAGTTACACTAAAAAAAAATCCAACTTTAACTCTCATTTCCTAAAATCACTAAAGCACTAAATTTACTAATTTAACATGAGAACTGGACAGCTTTCAGCTTGATGGATATTAGAGAGGCTACTTTATTATTTAATTAAAAAAAGTTTAACACTGTTTTTTCGATCTAGCCTTTAAACGGCACATCCATCCATCCATCCATCCATCCATCCAAGCATGCTTTCCTTGCAGGATTGTGTGGGGGCTGGCCTCTACACACACACACACACACACACACACACACACACACACACACACACACACACACACACACACACACACACACACACACACACACACAGGTATATCAGATATACAGGTATACACAACAGTAATGTTTTAGGAATATGTCAGTGTGCACCACCCATGCATATTTTTTGGGAAATGTATGATTCTGTCCTCATTTTAAAATGAAAATTATGTTTCGCAGCGCTTACTCTCACAAACGCACAATGTGCCATCACCTCTGCTCCAAACATAAATAATATCTGTCTGGAAAACATAAATTTGTTGCTTCTTTCAGCCATTGTAACTTACCGTCAGTTAAAAAAAAAGAGACCATCCACCAATTAATCAGAGGCTCTTTTAGGTACCAGGTCACTATAGATTTCATTTGTGAGGACCGCTGCAACATCTTTGTTTGACCTCGGACTGAAAGACTAGCAGCTCACACAAGAGAAAAGAACCCTGATCAAAGACGCTAATGCAAGATTACATTCAAACTGCGTTTTTAGCCATTGTCTTAGACAACACAAAAAAATAATAGGGTATATTAATTATTCCATGCTAGTCACAATGGTGGTCTGCAATAACAATAATGTTAGAAGCCGGCTCTGAGATGCAGAGACTGTAATTCATCAAGTGAACTCTTCTGCTTGTTTCCTGTAATCCCCAAATTAGCCTTTTCTATACAACAGGAAGGGCGTAAAATGTTTGCTACTGTACATTACTAAATTACTCGGTGTGACGTCATCATCTCTTGTCTTTTTTTCTGCTTGGCTTTCCGTGGGGTAAAGTATAACACTTTATCCATTCTAGCAAAGCAAATTTTTTGCATAATACGGCTGGTAAACTAAAGGGTAATCTAAACTAAGGGTCAAATAGTTACAAAACCTAAATATGTGTTTGAATTTTAATTGCCTGTGTATAAAGTTGCTAACAGTGGATAAAATAATGAATCCCCTACTAATAATAAAACTTTTATCCACTTCTTGAACATATCTTTGCAACTCTTACTAATATTCAAACATCGATACAGAAAACATAATGGTTCATTTAAACACAAAATCCTTTTTCAATTTAGCAAGGTTTTCTAAATACAATTTTTATTTTTTTTCTCCAAATGCTCGTTACAGCTCTCTGCTGTAATATTTCAACAAGGGAAGCTAAAAATGTACACTGGGTTTACATAAGGTGGCAAAGATAGTTTAATATCTTAGTAAGTGCAGACATTTTGTATTACTTCTAGATCTAATATAAATACTTAATGACCACTTCAGGCAGGAAAGCTGTTAGGTAAAATAATGACTGAAACACTGCACCGTCAGCAGTGATGCAGTGTGATTTAATGTTGACAAAGGAAGCCATATTATTTTAGCCTGAAAGAAACCCATTCAGTAAAGCGGCATTACAATATTGCAAGAAGATTTGAAAAGGGTAAAGAGAAGACTAAACAAGTGAAAACAAAAGGAAATGAAGGAGACAAAGTAAAGTACGTGAGTCAGAAGGCATGAGAAGATGGAAAAGAGGGAAATAATGTCTACTGCATATAGGATAACCAATGCAGCTAAAAATATCACTATCAGCCTCTTGAGTGTATCGGCGTACTTCTCCTTCTGCTCCTCACCTTCTCCTCCCAATGCCACCGCTCCCTTCCTCTCCAGCAGGTTTCAGAGAGGTAAGCAATTATTGAGCCCTTAACATCAGCACTCAGATTCACCACTCAGCCTTGCCCTACTTTACTCCTGACACACCTCACGCGCTCACCTGGCTGCTCTGTTTTACACCTTCCTCCACTCCTTCTGTGCTTCTTATACAGATGCTGTACTCGAGAGCTCCATGGGTCGCCAAGTTACACTTGAAAGACTTCCTGCTCAGGGAAAATTCACAGGTTCGATGCATGCCATTATTCACAGTCATACACTGCACAATTACGAACAATATTAGAATAAAATGAAATTATAGTCATACTACAAGGTAAAGATATATTTTGAACTGCTTGTCCTTCCATAAGATATCTGATGATTTGCAAACAATGCATCATCAGACAGGAGACTGAAAGATTGTATTGGAGGACCATTGCCAACATCTTGACCAACTCTTTAACCTTTGTGTAACTTTAATTAGACCATATTTGTCAGAAAGGAGGGATAAGGACTCGGGCAGAGGTGGATTGAGAGAAAGAAATACTGATTTATTGTTTGGATGAATATTGAACAGAACATGAGCAGAGAATGAGTGAATGTGGTACGCAGGTGGAACAACAAACCTAGGAAAAACGCGGCACAGCAAACTAGAATGGAATAAAAACAACGTACAAACCAAAATATAAACAACTGAGAGGGGCACAAGAAAAACAAAAGGCAATGAAGAAACAAACAACTGAAGATATAAACGAATAGATGATAATGGATAACATGAAAGGGGAGAGAAACCAGCATAGTGAACCAGGCGAGCAGAAGGGGAAACCTACTGGGAAGAGATGAGGACTGGGCCGCGGAAGGAGAACAGAGAAACAAGTAGAGGTGAGGTAACGTATTAATCCAGCAAGTAGTGAATGAGGGAACCAGGCTTAAATACTGAGGAAAAGTAGATGGAGCAGTGGAGAAGATGACCAGATAATTAGAAACAGGTGTAAGTAATAATGAGACTCAGGCTGAGGGAAAATACACAGAGAGATAAAAAGAGTGACATAGAGCAGGGGGAACTGGAGAACACAGAAAAGAATAACAAAACAAAGATTCAACCAAATAGAAAATAACCTAAAAAAACAATAACTTAACCATAACAAGACAACTTCTGCAAACTAAACAAAAACAGAGACCATGACAATATTTAATAAATAAAAAGGAAATAAACATTCTGAAATCTCTTAGAGCCACTGGCTGAAGTAGTTTTACCTTTAAACAGGACAGTTAAGATTGTGCTACCATTTAATGCAATTGTGAGACTTTTCTCTTATATCTGTTTCATTTTTTTGGGTGTTTTATCTAAAATTATGAATTTAAAATTTTTTAGCCAAGAAAAAAAGCAAAATACAAATACTCCCAAAAAAAGAATGGATTAATTGCTTTAGAGAACTCCAGAGTCCAGAGGTGGTTTACTTCACAACATGACATCTGATTCTTTGCAAGCTGGGATGCATCTGCTGGGCAATAGAAACCCAATAAGCTCTCAATGCACTTCAGCTAATCTGAAGGCCTACCCATTACCAGTATATCCCTAATCATAGCCTTAATCAAAGTTTAAATAACATCACACCTCTAAACCATAACCGTATGAGAGGGGATCCACCGCATTAGGATTGGACTTTGGCCCCCATCAGTTTCATCAGCCTTTAGAAGATTAGGAAATATAGAAGAGATGATCCTACATAGAATATTCAAACAAGTGCAAACCCACTCACACCCCTCACACAAAAGCCAAAATTATACAAAACTCTGATCTGATGTATCTGACGGTCATTATACAAGGTTCTGGTATCGACTATATTATGTTTTCTGCAAACTGTCTCATCTGATGTGTTTTGGGTTGAACAGACACGAAGTACTTTAAAATTATTGTAATTTATATACATCAAACACACCTATTGGGTCAAGTTTAAATTATTAGTTTCATTTTAATCTCATATATTTTAACTTCAAAGACAGGTCAATTGGTTCTGCAACATAACAGGACAATTAAAAGAGTGAGAGTGTGATGACTGAAATTAAATAAGACACGTCCGGCGACCGTAATGATGTAAGACCTACTGTTTTGTCAGAGTGAAACAAAGAATAACTAAAAAGGAATAGCTATTAAGTTACCATTCTTCATCAATAGGACTCACGATTGAAAAAGAAGAATACATTTGGGTAGAGTGGCTGTTCTTCTGCTGTAAAGAGGAACTTAACAGTTGGACACTTTAACTTAAGGACCTCTATTCATCTTTTTGAATATGTTTTTTTAAATATCTGACCACAAAAAGGCCTCATAGAAATAACCTGGAATTGTATTTTAAATTAAAGATTCAGATGAAAAAAAAATAATGCTTCGATGATGATACTGATCTTGTTCAGACTTGGCCTTTTAGACTGCCATCACTAATTGTAGCACCATGTTGCTCATTTAGACATATAAAAAAAGCAGTGTTACTGAGCAGGCTTTAGATTGGCTTTAGCAATAAAAAGATTAATTGGTTTAATCATTTCGAAGGATAAGTGGAAACCTGCTATTCTTTTAACTATAAAAGTTTTTTGTTTTTTTTCTTTTCATTTTTAGTGAAGTGACATACTGACATATAAACACGTTTATGTGTAATATCTTTAAAGTTAAACATATTTGAAATATTTTTTTTTTACAGGATCCCTGTCTCATATTGTTGTAAAATAATCCCAGACAAAGCAGAGAGCATCCCAAGTCTCTGACCTGTAAATGTGACGTTAGCACTTAGTATGACCTCTGCACTGGCATACGGAAAAAAGAGAGACATAATTAACATCATGCACAAAAAAAAATCCTCTTAATAAACATGCTCAATGCTAAAGATCTAAATGCCTAAAGGTACAGCAATCAAATGTGTGAGGAAATTTCTGCTAGGAAATGTTTATGTGAGTGTAAGTTATTGCTTCACACTTTCAACATTCACATAACTCATGCTTTCCACTCACTTGTTGATATTGTATAAATCATTCCAAAAAACATTACCGAAGGCTTTCTATCACCGCTGCTGACAGGCCGAATAAAAAGTTTCACATCAACCTACATCGAATTATGTTCTGCCTCCTGGTAACTCAAGGTTAAATGCTCCCTTGCCATCAAGTCCTCATATTTCCAGCTGTGAAAGAGAAGCTTCAGCGAGATAAAATCTGCTGGGAAGTGGTAATATGGGCAGATACTGCATGAAAGGTCTGAATCGAATTGTTGGCAACTTTTTCTGTGGATTTTAGTTTCATTTGTCAAAAATACTATTAGATACAATGCAAAACTACTATGAAACAGCTAAGCGAACAAGTGGTTTTTAATTTTTTTTAATAGGTTACTCTTTTATATTAACTATCATTATATTAAGCGAACAAAAAAACAAAAACAAGACTCACACCAGTGATTTTTAATATGTAGATCAGTTGCTCAAAATAAAAGTCTTAACATAAAGCCAAAAAATTGTAATTTTACAATCAATACTTACCTGCATTGCAAATGCATGACAGATAACTGCCTTGCAAGTAAACCTTTCATTGGAGCATCGCTTGCATTTTTAGGCCTGCTCCCTTTAGACTTGTGTTTGTACAGCCTATTAATAATTCTTTCAGCTGCAAATTAAAATCAAGGTCTTTCTGGCTTGCTTGATATAATGTTCATTAACTCACTTATTCTCTCAGTTTATTTAGGCAAAGTAAGGCTTTGGGTCCATGTAAAAATAATTTTCAATACATTTAAAAGGGATATTACTTGAAAGACTAAAACTAAAAGAGCCACTATCCTGTAATGAATGGATAATAATATGTTTTGAAACTATTTTGCAAATACAAATTGGGAAATTGTAGTGTGCATGTGTATTCTTCTCAAATGTATATGAATTGTTTTATAAACTAACTTTTTGTTTTTAGCTTCTCCACAATTTTGTTCATTGTGATTTAATGTGTTTACTAATTTTCTCTAACAAACCTTGGAAGCTTTTGCAGAAAAGCTGTATTTATTCTGAAATTCAATTTCACACAGATCGACCCTACTTGCTAAACAGGAGACAGAGTAAATGCCAGATATGAAGGCATCCCACGATGTTAAAATTTACAACAATAAATCTACTCTTTGCAATGACTTTATATACTTCCTACGTAGTTACGGTAAATGTAATGAAAGGGTTTGATGTAATGTTGATAACACTCTGCATCACACAAATCCCAGCATATAGCCTCCCAGATGTTGTTAGTTTGTATTAGAGTCTTTCACAAATTTCTCTCATCAGGCTTTCTGTCCTTTTTTAAAAATGAGATAAAACCGGATCGTGCGCACATTAACTATTTGAGGTTAAACTTTAGTATGAGTTAAAGCAAACACAACAGATATGAAATTTGACAGGTGGAAATTGAGATCCCCAAAGCAAACCCAAGCAAAATGCACATTTATTAAAATGACAGAAGTCAGCTCTCTGATAGGCCAGCAGGGGGTTGACCTGTAGAGTGAGACTGCATGCAGAATTCACCAGAATATTTTTCAAGGACATAAAGAGAAGTATGTTTTATTTTCTGTGAGAGTTAAGATAACCTAATTAGTCATCGTCCGTTTATCTCTGCATGCTAGTTATGTTCATCATAATAGACAGAAAGCAATAGTTCAAGCATGCGTCGCTGACATGTTTAATTGCTTGTCAACTCTTCAGTTAGAGTAAATTCAAAACTGTCTATTTGTTTTTGGTGAACGGCTCAATTTGTTTAAACAAATCTGCAATCATAAATCTCAGTGTGAATCTAAAAGGGAGCCGCAAAACCAACAGATCTATGAAGCACATTAAAATGTTCATATCCATTTAGTAATTTATAAATATGCTTCAATAACAAAAACATAAACAAACTAAGAACCAAATGTTTATTCTGAAAACTCCAGTGGAGCAATATAAAAATAATAAAAGATTTGGTTGTTTTCTACTATAAGCAATACCTGCAGTTAGGTTTTTCTTTAAATAATGAATGTGAATGATGAATATTTAAGAGGAAAGAAGCTTTGGGATTTCATGCTTAGAATAGTTTGGGTAGTTCAGTGTAAATATTATTTTTCGGTTTTATTATGTTGTTTCACAGAAAACAGTATGATATTTTGTTGCTGTAACGTAATGTGAAGCTTTGATCACGTTTGCTATCCATTTATCCATCTATCCTTCCATCCATCCTTAATCTAGGATTGCACAGGGGCTGATGTATTTCTAAACTATTTGAGCCATTCTAATTAAACAGCTATTCTGTTACTAATAACTACGCAAACACTTCAAATGGATGGTTTTCATGACTGGAATAGGAGACTTAGCTGAGCTGGTCCCATGAAATAAATAAATGGTGAGCTGGAGTTACCACTAAAGTATTTGCTTATTTTCAAATTTTACATAAGTGCTGATGCAAGGTTAAAAATTAGTGTCATCATTCTCAAATCAATAAATTCCACAACAGTCCACTTTTAAAAAAAGATTCAACAGCATTTGATCCTTTTGACAATGCGTAAATAATAAAACCCCACTGATAGGAACCCTATTATCTTACTGCTTTAGCTAATTGCTGTTTCTTCCTTCACAATCCAATATTCTTATAGCCTATGTATGAATCAAGTATAGATTTCAAGTCAGAACCACTGAAGTTGCATCGGAAGCCAGGATAAGTCACAATTTGGTATGGATACAAAAACTATTTCTGTACATTACTGGACTTATTAATAAATGTACGACCTAATTAATAAGTCAACGAAAACCACAAATTTTGAATATATGAAGCAACACAATGACGTGTTTTTAACAGATAATATTTAGGGGTTATTTATCATAAGCACAAATAAAGAAAGCTCTTCTTTAATATTAATCTAACTAATTTAACAAATGAAAAAATTTCCATGACAACTAATTTCCATAAAGTCAGAATTGTCCTGTCGGATACACAAAACATGTGGAGTGTGAGTTGACTTAATTATCATTACAGAGGGACAGCAACACTTTGTGATACAGATAAATGACAGAGAAAGGTCAACAAAAGGTCTTAGAAGGCCAGGAAGGGACTGCTATTACAGTGTCTTCAATTTCTTGTGCCATGGGAGATAGAAAAAGGATGATGAGACAGATTTGTTTACCCCACCATCCCCTCTTTTTTTTAATCAAAGTATGATTTTCACTTCCAAAATTAGAATGGGAGACAAGCAAAGAGGTACTTAGGGAGGTAACACTGGATTGAAAAACTCAGAAAGAATACTAATTGCTTTGCATTAAATCATCAGCTGTGACCTTTTTAGAGCTCAAGGTGTATCACCTTATGGACAAGACAATCGGACTTTTAAAACAGGCATAAACTACTTGTTTAGGTTAACATGCAGTCAACCAAAACTAATTTCTGGACTAAGTGAAGCAGTAAAAGCCCTTTTCAAGTATTTAAATATTTATGTCTTTCACTTCTTCATTTGGTCAGTGGGAAAAATAAAAATTCCAAGAAATGTGCTGTTAAACCGAGCTGTCAGGGAGGGAAATTGAGTTTGTGGAAAGTGCAGAGACCGAGGATTGGCTGTTTGTTAGAACCTTGACTCAGAACTGTTTAGCACTTGACTGATGGCTCTCGCTGCCTTTATCCATTACTCTGTCACTTGACTGAAATTGCCCTTCAAATGTTCTGGCACTTCTGTAAAAACAGAACACTCCCCCTTTTTGTCTGTTGAGCAGGTTGAGTGCACAGTGGCACGGGAAGATGTAGGAACATCCTATTTCACTGACACAGCTGTCAGATCCTGTTGGACCACTTCAGAGATGATCAAACCCTAAGGTGAAGACTGAATGCCAAAAAATTTGAGAAAAGAATGGGCTTGATACATTTATGTTAAAATTAGAAACCATAAACAGACTGTGAAAATACAGCCAGCACGTGTCCTCATTCGTAAAGTATATATACTATATATATATATATATATATATATATATATATATATATATATATATATATATATATATATATATATATATACACACACACATATTGATTCTTGAGATGGTGTAGCGACAATGGACAACGCTGTCCATGGCAGAAGAGGTTGGAACCCAAAATCTGAGCAACAATGAAATAAGTAACCCAATTGTCAGAACTCCAAGAACGTGCATCCAGAAAGGGAATATATAGCAATGCTGCTGTAGGCTTAGACTGCTGGAATAATAAACAATAAACATTTTGTCTGTTTAAACCCCCAGTCAGTTACCGCAAACAGCTGCTCATGCTGTGTCAGGTTCTGCTGGAGGTGTCAAGGTGCTGCCGCACAGGTGTGTTCCATCTGCTGATTGCCAGAGGAGTGGTGGACCAGATACACTTTGCCTGAGTGTTAGTTACTTACCGGTAATGTAGTCCTCTCAGTGCAAGTATTTTCTCTTCGTTGTTTTTCCATGTTCCTCATTGTTTCCTCATGTCATCTCTCAGTGTGTTTTCCTCATTGCCTCAGCCAGCTCCTAACCATCTGTGTGCTCAACCCAGGTCAATCATTCCGAGATCCATCCGAGACGCAATATCACGTACCTGGATTCCTGCCAACTGCTCCTCGGTACGCTCTGCTCTGTCTGCTTGCTCCAGCTCCCACAACGCCATCTGTGCTCCATCTCTGGACAACTCTGCTCCACGTACAATCATCCTCTCAAACCACTCACCTCTCCCTGGTGGTCTTTAGTCTTCACTTTTAAGTAAGATCCACCCCTTTAACAATAGCCTCAGCTACCTACATTACTCACCTTATGTGTCCTCACTCTCCAGTGCTCCCAGTTCCCAGCGCTACTCCATGTAGTTCCTGGTTCCAGATCCATTTTCTCTATATTTCATAAACTTTGTTTACCTGCTGAGTGTTCTCCTGGGAATCTTCCTTGTATGTGGGCCAAACGGCTTAAACAAAACATGACAGGAGGTTTCTTCCTGGTAAGGTTTTTCCTCTCCACTGGCCGCACATACATGCTCAGTATGAGTGATTGCTTTAAAGTAAATGACTCAATACAATATGTTGGATTTCCTTAGATCATAGACTTTTTAAACTGAATTCTTTATTATGTATTTATTATTTGAATGAAATGTTTTTCTTGTAAAGTGCCTTGAGAATACATGTGTTTTAAATTGATGCCATATAAATAAACTGAATCTTGAAATCTTGAATACCCCGGAAATACAAATAGATGCCCATACCTGATACACTGGGAACTGTCAAACTAAGGCTCCAAGCCTTAGGTGCACGACTGAGAAACACATAGGAATAAGAAGCTAAAAAAATGGAACGAAAGTTCTCTATTATCACCTAAAGGCTATTACAAAACTACACAAATCTCCTTAAAAAGTCCAGTGACCATTACAATGGCAAACATCCAACAAAAAGTCTTGGGTATGAAGAACTGCCTGCATCTGGGCACCATGCCTATATACTGAAGACATTTCTCCATGTGCAGCTGGTGGCACAAATGAATCAATTGCTAAGCAATGAGACCCACCATAGAGGGCTTACCAACGGCTGAATAGCCCTAACAATAAAACCACGGAAGACCACAATCCCACCCAGTTATCTACTGGTAACCTCCATGGAAGCTATTGTCAGGCATCAAGCTAAAATAAGAAGGCACACAGAAAAGAACAGAACGGGACAGAGGCACAGAAAATCTTTGGTAAAAACACTAGGGACCCAAACACCAAGCTCCTAAGGCTTTATTTAGTTCAGCTCAGTATTAACTTAGCCTGTGTGAGAAAATAAGAGACATTTGAAAAAGTTACCATACTACAAAAGAGTTTAAGTTCGCAAACATGTACAAAAAAACTTATCAGTAAAAAGTAGTAGCTTTACCATGTATTATGAGATTTAATAAAATTGTACAATTGCAGTTTAACATAAAGACCAACACATACTGATCATACTCCAGTAACAACTGAGATTTGATAAAGCAATAGCATAGATGTGGAATACAATTAAAGTTTTTGCTCGGACCTGAAGAAAATAGTGTATGTCACCTTGCCAATTATGCTGGAAGTGCTCCAAAAGTCTTTTTTGGTAGGAATAACTATTTATTAAAGCTTCGTTGGGGCAGGCATTTTGGTAAGTACAGGCTGGGTATTTATGGTAATAATGGAGAATAAATGAAAATAGAAGTCTAACTTTATTACATTGATAAAGATTTGAGGTAAAGTTGAAAGCTTCAAGGGTGAATGGGTCACAGATTATCAAGGGTAAAATTTTTCTTAGCCAAACTGATTGTATACAGGTCAGACAGGCTTATAATAATTTTTTATGCTCAAATGGAAAGGCAAATGGACTGAGGAATATATGTAAATGATGTCTAATTGACCTGTCAGCACATTAAGGTTATGTGAAGCCACTGTCACACACAAGGGGAGAAAAAGGTAAGAACGAATACCAAGATCCACTGGATTAGTTACAAGAGCTATTCACTGCCGATTACATTGTGTCAATTTTGCTCATGTCAGAACCACGGTCGGTGACCGTCATTGGAGGGCAGATTTTTCATACGTAGTTTAAAATATTAGAAGGTGACCCACCATTTGTATCCACCTACCAAAACACAGATGTAAAAAATGGTATGAAAAGACATGTTAAAATTCTGAGACGGTAACATGGAAATACTATTATTAGCTATTTTTAAGCTACTCTGAATGATGTGTTTTCAATGTTTAAAATACCTACTCAGTAAATTGATATGTGGTGCTTATTACTTGTATACCTAAAGGAGCAAAATTGAAAATCACAGGTTGTCGAAAGACAAGAGATCCAATTCAATTTTAAAACGAGGGAATGGGATAAAAACAGAAAAGATTAGAGTATTTCTTAAAATCCTTTATAGGCCAAAAGGTTATTTGATGCTTTGAACAATTCGATTCGACAACACACTGACAAATGAGCTTTAGATGGGCATTACTGGCTGTGTAATTATTCCTAGAATCAACAAAGATCCAAGTGATAATGGGGAGAAAGGGTGAGTCCCACTGTATAAGAATCCGTAACTGAATTCTGACTGAAGGTTTTTTAGATATTAGACAAAGGTTATATTAGATAACACTAAATAATGCAAAGAGAAGAAATCCTAAAAATTAAAATGCAATACTTTATAGTTGACTGAAAGCAAATTTTCATAAAAAAATGACCAAATGAAGGAAGAAGATTTTCTGAAAAACACACAGTAACAAGCACTCCCATTGTTATTGTGCAGAGGTGTATCAAAGGTTTACACGTTTAATTACAAATGTAGTCCCGATAACTTTATACACCTCAATCCACCCCCATCCCACGTACCAAAAGGATAGTTACAGGTACGCAAGTGGAACAATCTGAACAATGCTTGGAAAATAATGTCAAACATTGATCAGAATTTGACTGCACTCCTAATTGGACAATTTTTGACAGGCAACACAAAACAAAGCTTCCAGGCAAAAGACCCCATAATAATAATAATAATAATAATAATAATAATACAGGTACAGAAGATCTTTCCTGCCCACAGCATTAATTAACTCCTTAATGTAATAAGTTACTCCAACAACATTGAATTTCCCCTTTCAGATAAATAAAGTATTTTTGATTTTGTTTAATTTGATTTTGATCAAGACCGCTCACCTTCAAAAAGCGTTTGTTTTAGAAAAGTCAAAATATTTCAGACCCAAGCTCAAAACAGATTCTCGCCTTTTAGAAAGCTTATTAAATTTTCTATTCAATTCAACAGAATTATAAACATCGTATGGTTAGGTAACTAAAGGAAAGTCACCTGCAGAACAAAATATTTTATTAGCTAGTGATGTGGAGGTTGCATTGTGAATGTGTCGATAGGTGTGCAGGGGTATCATTTTCTCAGGCGGCCAGAGCACTGCTGATGCTTATGGGGATGCTGTATTCACTAATAGCAACTAGTTTCAGCTAAAAACAAAGTAATCGAAATGATGTTAAATACATTAAAGAGATTTTGTTAATAACTGTAACAAAGGGATCACACTCATCAGTAGCGTATGAATAGCTATCAAGACCTGTAGGCTTGACTTGAAGCTCGTCAAACCTTTTCATTTGAAACTGATCAACATAAAAATTATTTATCCTATTATTTATCCTATTGTTATCCTAATTTATTGTTAAATCATATAACATCTAATATGGACAACCCTTTACTAACACTACTCCTAACCCTAACCTAACATAAATTGTGTAAATTAAATCTAAGGTCTTTAAATTATCCTTTCTATTTGACATTTGGTAATTAATCATTCACTTAAAGACCTAACTATTCCTAAAAAACAAATTATTCATTGTCTTTAATTCTACTCTAAAGTAAAATTCATTTTTTATGAATCCTGCACAGTTTTGGACCTACCCACAATACCAGACCTCCACTATCAGGATTTGAATCCCAGCAAGTTTATTATAGATTATAGGTGTACTCTGAAACTACTCCCCTGCTCTTTTGAGTAATGGCTTATCTCATTGGCTTAGGTCGATGTGTTCACGGATTTGGACCAATTGTTTTTTTCTTTACAAACAATCTGTTCACCGTTTACTCTGCATGATTTAGATTCATACTTCCATCACTGGCATGTGTTTAGTTTAAAAGTGACCTGAAGTAACAAAAAATCCCAAAGGTAGAGTCAGCTCAAACAAGCATATGGAAAGTATGATTACATGTGTTTTATGCTGCGACATGCCTACCCATTACCCCCAAACTAGGCTCCCACTGCAGAATTTTAAGCACTTTAGAAAGCCAAAGAGGACAGAGTAGAAACAGAGGGGAAAGTGGCTCCCAGGCACAGTGATATGTTCCTCCTTTCCTCAGTGCAGAGAAACAGACACCAGTCTGGTTTGATCAGACTTTCGCTTCAATATCCTCTCTTATCCTTTGATGATCCATCGCATCATCTTCCTCCCTACTTCTCTCCGTCTCCTTGTTGCACACATACACAGTCCATATCCCCATTATCTGGTCTACCTTTGTCTACCTCTGTCATCTCCTCCTCTCACATCACCATCCTTTCTTCAAACAGTTCTCACTCTCTATTTCACTTCCTCTTTTGCCCCATTCTCTTTGAAATGTGTCACAACTTCTGCTTTGTTGGGTACTATAGTGTAATTAGCTTCTCAGCTATTTTCATCTTGGTGCAGTGTAGCTGGTAGAGTGGGATGTGGCACCTAGAGACTGAGTATTAATGACTTTGTAGATGAGCCAAACTTGTTTCTGTGATCAGAGGTGAATTTACTGTTATGCAATCATGCAGTTCATTTCCCTTTCATATTTATGTTCTTTTTCTTGCTTAAGGTATTACTGTCTTCATATTTTCAGAAAGTAACTATGTCTTGCAATTTGTTGTTGGTTTTGTTCTGTTGTTTGTGTTTTAAATGATGGTGTCTTTGATCAATTTTATTCTATTCCCCATTGATTTATACTTATCTTAGATCTAATTCCTATTCTCAGTGTTTATTGTTCACTTTACTTCAGCCTGAAAGTTTTTTTCTTCCTTTCCACAGCTGTTTCTATTCATATGATTTCCTCACGTGCATCCAATTTTATTCTCCACTCCTTCTTCAGTCTACATATAGAATTCCAGTTCCTCTGCTCATTAATTGTTCCCCATATTATGGTCACTGCGTTGCCAGCATTTCACATCTTGTTACTTGGGTCCAACTAATACACAACGTGCCACTGCTGAGACGTCAGATGCTATCTCCTAAAGCCATGTGGATGCATAAAACGTTTGTGAGGGCGTCAGCTTGAAAAAAGAAACATACCAATAATGTAGTCTACATTTATGTATCACTCTTTATATGTGGCCATCTTACTGGAACAGTGGAAAGGGACACCCTGCACAATCTGTAGGCGATCACAGGAAAACACAAACACTTACAGGGAAAACATTTAGGGCAACACTTACTTTCAAGGTCAATTTGGATAAAGCAGATAACCTAAGAGGCATAGCTTTATACTATTAGAAGGGAACGTTTGGGAACAGACACAAAATCAAGAGTACTGAGGCGGGACTAGAGCAAGGCTTTAAAAAATCTGGTTGTCTGCCTCCCGGAGAGCTGTATTTAACAGCAGCAGATCAGGTGCATGGCATGAGTTTGATTACACTCCTGGCTGACAGGGCACAGGTAGAGTAGATGAAGAGGATTGGGTTGCATAAGGAAAACAGGGCACACAGTCAGGCCATAGTTATAACAATCCCTGAATCTGGAGATGTATGAAAGGGGTTTATGGGTAAGTGACCCATCATTTGTTTGATGTTTTCTTCATCTTGATTGATTCTCGATTGGTGAGTTTGGATGATGATCTTCACAAGTACACAGGGAATGAAACATAGGGGTTGAAAACTTATTCAGAATTATAATTATGTTAAGTATGCAATCATAAAAAGGACACACTATTCACACACACCAAAGAAAAAAATAAGAGTGGTCTTTAGGTGGCTGCATATGATATATTTTACTTATCTTCACAGCCTCTTTGTCACCATGGTTTCCCTCTGCTATTTATTCTCCCTTTCTTCTTAGACTACTTTTGTTCTGTTACCGTCTGTAATTCCAGGGGAAACAATGTACCATAGGACATTTTTCTGGTAGCATGACTAATGGGAAAAAAGTTGTGCCCATTGACTGTGGCCTTGAGATGAAGAATAAGCAAATGAAACTGTCTGTTTGCCTTGTAGCCCCTTGAAGCCCCGAGCCACCAATGCTCATGGTATTTTGATTGTAGAATACTAGACTAGACTACACATACCCACACACCTATTTGCATCTGTTGGTTAGCCCAGCTTTGGTTATTTACAAAGTGAAATGTGCCGTGGCAGAGGAGGGACAGACACAGCCAGAAAGGAGTAAAGAGGACATACATAAAAACCTTTTAAAAGAGCAAAAGATTTAAAAAAATAAAAAATACAATAAATTGAATAGATAAGTAGCGTAACACATCAGATGAATATACAGGGCTGTAAAGGCAAAGTGTATACCCTCTTACTGTTCTCATCTTTAGTTTAACATAATTTTTTTAAATATCTTGCATAAATAAACTAAGTAAAAACAAAAGTAAAAATGAACCCTTGCATTTTGTGAAAAAGTAATCCACCCCCAAACCTGCAGTCTTGCCCCTGTTTGTTATAAGTTTCCTATTTTTTATAAAGACAGAATTTTCAAAATACAGGACTATCTAATTAGAACTATCTAAATAAAATGTTGATGAGAGGGGAATGAGCATATCCTACTTGAAACAATCTTTTTTAAGAACCTTTGCTGACAAATTTTTTTTAAAAGTTAATAAAAAACGTATGTTCTTCTTTTAGTTACCTATACACAGGAGTATTGGAAAGACTATAAAGCTGCCCATTTCCGTGCATGTCTTGGGTTCATCTCTTATAATTGAAGCAAGAGAAAAAAATGAAGCAGCATAATTAAGATAAAGCCAAGTGTAGAAAGATACTTTAAAGGGTTGGAACTTGAGCCTTTGATTAACAGCTTTACATGTAAAGCAGAAGGCAGTATATTAAAGTTTAACACGGGGGAAGGGGGGTGGGTGTATATAGTCCTAAATTGCCAATATGGGTCCTTACAAGGCTGCACTGTGTCTCTTCTCCCCATGTGTGCACACACAGACACTCAGTAGAGTTCTTTCATCAGATGGTTTTAAAACATGACGCTGAGCTTTTTAAATTTGTATGAATACACATGTTAAAACAATTATGACAGTTTTTCAACCCCAAAAGCATGAAAGCCTCCCCAGAATATTACACTGATTTAATAGAATAGAATAGAATAGAATGGAATAGAATAGAATTGTCCTCTATTGTCTCACAGTGAGGAAATTCAGTTGCTTGACTATATATATTGTTTAAAAAAAAAAAAAGGTTAATTTTGCCACAGATTTAACGGGATTAATACAATCCGAAATTTTCCACTTTGCAACTCGTGATTTTTTCCCCCTGGGGATCAACAGGGTAGGTTAATACATGAAAACTAACCTTAACCGCCACAAGAATCCTCAGATCTTGCTTTCCTTGTGACCTCCTTAATCCATTTGTGGATAATGGCTCACCAATGATCTGCCAAAGCCTTAGAAATGGTTTTGTAACCCTATTCAGGCTAATAGATTTACAATGCTTTGTTTCTCATTTGATTTTTCCAGTTGTTACTTTTTGGTGTTAAAGATCTGGTACCATGAGATCAGAGTTTAGCTACCGAAACTAAACGTAGCTTTACAATAATGTGATTAATTAAAGATTATTTATTCATATAAAGGATTTTTTTATTTTTTACACAGCCAGATTAGTTTCAATTTTAATTTTTACCTAATAAGTGAAGTAACTACATTTTGTGTAACATAATTTTTTTTTTTTATTATTGCAGATTTGAAATATTTAAATGTTAAAAAAGCTAGTGAACAGATAAATCTGGAAGAGATCAAACACCTTCATACAAAACTGTAAAAAAGCTCAGGAGAGTGCCGAACAATTCAAATCTTTGCAATTAATGTGGAGCCAGAAGGGTAGCCTCCTCCTTTCTGCCATAAAACAAAACCAGGATTGATGATAGTGTCTATAATCTAAGTGACTGGCTGAATATGTGCTTAGCTGAGACCAATTTAGATTGTTTAGATAGAGAACAGGAAAAAAGACTGAAGGAATCAGAAAGAAGGAATGTGGTGCCAGGTTGAGGAAAAGGCACAAATGAGGGCAGAGATCTAGATAAAAACACAATAGTTAGATTATGTGGGGTTGGAGTGGGGAGTGGTTGATGGTGCTTGTACAAAATATAGGGTTAGCCAAGGAAGATAAATTGTGAAGGAGATGCACTTTTACCGCATTTTTTTTTTTTTTTTTTTGTCTCCTTGGAAGCTATAGTGTTGGTTTCAATCTTTAAACCACATGCAATAAAAAACTTTCAAGGGGAGAAATATCACGAGTCAGAAGCTACTGTTCTTTCTCTCCGGGTGATTTCTCACCAATGTTGACCTTCTCAAGCAAGCAAACAAACCACATGTTAATCACAGAGAAAAGCACCCTAAATAAATTTTCCCTCGTGTAAGCCTGGTTGTTGTGGTGTCATTAAACATTCACTGCATCACAGATTTGTTTACCAGGCAAAACAATGTGCTGCAAATCACTGTGCCTATCTGAGTGGAAGGGAACCATGGCTCTAAGAGCGCTGGAAGTGTTTCCAATTATGTTTAACAAAAATTGGGTTGTAATATATACTTTCACTAAGCATATAGCTGGTTAAAATGAGTAACCTGCTAAAAGCCTTTTGGTTTGGCTTTGACTCCTTAAAGGTTTTATAAATATGTTTTGTTTTTATATCTATCCCTCTATTTCCCTGTTCCCAGCACCTATATTTCCATATCTGTATAAAGCTCTTCTTAAACAAGGCAATAAGTACATAAAGTTGTCACATAAGGATAGCGCTAATAATGATCTTACAATGTCTGAAAACCACCCCTGAGTGTTTGGAAATGTGTGCTACTGTAATCTTTAAAGTACTACACATAAAATATGTAGTCTAGCCAAGGGCAGATCAAGGGTGGCAGTTACCACACAAACAAAAGCCTTGGTACCCTTGCAGCTACCCCAGCTATCAACTATAAAATAAAGAAATTGTTTGGAATATACTTCTGTTTTTTTATTCTAACTAAAGATTAAGCTGAATAGAAACACAGAGTTCAGATAGTGAGCTAAATCCAAAACATCAGTAAATCTCTTGTCCAATTGGTCCACATGGAATTATTGCATGCTGAGTTAAATTTAAATCAGAACACTTAAAGATAAATTAGAGATTCTGCTCAAATTTTTCCAGAATTTCTTGACTGTTGGCCAATAAGTTTAATTGGATATTGCTTCCATGTTGCAAAATTTCTATTGTTTTTCGACAGACACTAGAAACTAAGTTGCAAAGGACTTTTTTTGTATTTTATCTAAATGTGTTTTGAGTGAACAATAAAACCAAAATTTAGTATAATGTTTTAAGTACAACACCATTTCTAGACAAAGTCTCCATTCTCAACT
The DNA here is from genome assembly GCA_032876305.1 of Orestias chungarensis. NCBI lineage: Eukaryota > Metazoa > Chordata > Actinopteri > Cyprinodontiformes > Cyprinodontidae > Orestias > Orestias chungarensis. The sequence continues at coordinate 2,400,145 of JAVLVB010000613.1, read as the reverse complement.
TGGATCAGTTCAGTTTGTAGATATTTTAAGTGAGCTTGATCCTTATGGAGTAAGATCGCAGTCAAAAAGGTGTATGCTATACTCTAACATTCGTATTTATATGTCAATATAGTTCTTGTACCTAAAATTCGGCTGAAATATTTGTGAGTCTGAGAGTATAAATCTTAAAGCCCTGAGTAAAAAGTTATGGTTTGCCATATAAGCTATTAACAACTTATTTATATTAGGTAAATGGAAAACACAAGAGAATTGTGTTGTTCACTGCAATTTATTTAACCCTATATAAAGGAACAAATTACCTCAACAGTGTAAAATATATCTTAATTTTTAGGCATAAAATACAAAACTGAGGTAGATTCCCATAAAACTTATTGAGTGTTCAGCATATTATGAAAATCTCAGCCCTTATTATGCTGTACATTTAAATTGTTATTTTATTTCATCTTTACTTTGAATGTTCAGCAGGAGGCTGGCTTAGTTGGACATTATTTTTACAAATAATATGAACTGCTGTCTCTGCCAGCATGTTTAGAACAGAGTTTGTAAGTGAGTGGGGGGTGAGCGTCTTGTTCTGCATGTATTGGTTTATTGTTGCTTTTTAGTTTTAATACCGAAAAATAAAGTGAACTGAAAATGAAAAATCCTACAATTGGGATATAATTTTTATATTTGACATTATTTATAGTTTAAATGCATTAAAGTAGCGCATTCAAAATCGTCGTTTATGGAATTATTATCAGTCTTTTATTGTATAAATAACATCCAAAGACAATGTTGGATATATTGTCTAGCTGCAACCTTGTATATCAAGAATTCATACATCACACCAGTAACCAAAACAATAAAAAAAAAAAAAAGAGTCAAGCCTATTAGACATTTTTTTTAAATAAATATGACATCAAAGAGTAATACATAAACCTTGGTAGATTTCTGGGGTAAAGTTGTAGCACAGAAAAAATCCATAATGTGTAAAGGGAGAACATGCAAACTCAGAAACGACAATAATCAGTTCAGGATTTGAACCCAGAACCTTCTTTCTGCAATGCAACAATCCTAACAACGGCTCAACTAGACAGCGCTTGTCAGCAGATTGCAACTTCAAAGTAATCTAGTCCTACGGTGAAAGGATGCATTCTTTCCTGAGTGCTTATAGTAACAGCACCTTTCATATAGGGTCTTGAATATTTTTTTTTTGTGTGTGTAGAGCTGTCCTGTCATATGGTAAAAAAAAAATCCCTTTAAAACAAAAACAGCATTTGTTTTACACTTCTCCAGGTGATAAATGGAATTCACACTCCATGACAAACAGTGAGCAAAGAAAACTGCTGGATCATCTGTTTTTGCTCTGTGGTGTGCACAGTGTGGCACTCTTGTCAAGATTCTAACTTTGTGAGGAAAAGTGTCAGAACAGACTTCTTTTTGTGTAACTAAATTGTTTTAAAAGTATTAAATATTTTTGCCATGTGGATGAACTGTAGATTTCTAATTGTTTAAGTTTCTCACCAGCATAAGGAACCGGAGCATCCTTGTCTAGAGCCACCAGAGGAGGGTCCAGCAGCACAGTGTCCATATTCTCAGTAATCACTCCATGGTAGGAGGTCTCAATCCAGGGCTTGTGCTTGTTGACTGTAACAACGAAAATAAAGAATAAGACAAACTTTGTTAACAAAGAGTGGTGTTTTTTCTTAAGTAATGTTAATATTATTATCAGTAAAATAATATATGATAGAAGACATACATAATTATGTTGAAAAAAACACTTGTATGCCCTGGAAAAAGTCCATCTTACTTAGTTTAACCTTTTGTAACATTTATATTAATATCAATATTTATTTTGTAAAGGTTTGCCCCATACACACCTTGAACAAACATATTTCTTTCTATATCTTTCTCCACCATCACCACATTTTCCACAGCAAATGCTTGCTTTTTCTGTTGTTTTATCGAGGCTCTTTCCTTTCCTCTCTAAACATACAAAATGGCAAAATCAAACACCATTCTAGGGTGGATAAACTGCAGATTAACACAGATCATCACACACAAAGTAATTATTGCCACTGCAGCTCAGGAGGTCATCTGATTCCTGAATCTGCAAGTTCATGATATTAAATTCTCGCCCCTCTATTTATTTTCTAACTCAGAAGTCCCTTTGGATAATAAAGACAGAAACATGTGCTAATTGAACGTAGTGCAATGTGACATGCTCTAAATTAAACTTACTCACACCAGGAACATATGCTCAAACCACAAGAACATGTGTGGATATTGTGTGTTTGATGAATCCATTTATACACACAGACTATGTCTCTGGTGTCAGAGAGTCACACTCTACAGGGAACTGGCCCGACACCATGACCTTCTAATCCATTGAAGATGATGAAGGCTTTGTCTTATGCCAATGACCAGACGACACGTCCAGCTGGCAGGTTTTTGAAATGTACCAAAAGCATTCCTAAAATCTTCTTTTAGCTTTTATCCGTTTGCATACATTTGTTTTGTCCAACTACCCCATTTTTTCCTCTGTAGCCTCCAACACATTGTAACAACAGAGTCACTATAAAAGAGAAAAACATCTAAAAACAAGCAACTTGTATCTATAATTTTTCAACTTTATAGAGTCTAAGAGTGGCTGAATAAACCATTTTTACAAATAAACAATGAAATGTTGAGTTTCAATTTGTATTCAGAAAACTTCACACTAATGCCTCCAAATGGAATTCAGTGTAATCAGTTGCCTTCGAATTTGAGCTAATTATTAGAATCTTTTTTATTAGTAGGTACATAAACATAATCTACCAAGACTTGGTCATGTTACTAAAGTGACAAGTTAAGTAGATATTTAATCAGAGAAGCATCCAAGAGGCCCTTGGCAACTTAGAGTAGTTGTTTAGAACAACAGCTCAGCTAAGAAAATCTGTCAGCCGGTTAGTAGAGTAGTTGTGAAGCTAAAAAAAATAAATGGTCTTTTTCACAAAGTCGCAGAAAGAAAACCATTAATAAAAAATCTATTAGTGGACCATGGGTAAAACTCAGCCATGATCCAAGCCAGTATGCTTTAATGAGGACTTTCTTTATTTGGCAGGGGCAGGTAATATAGGAAGAGTTTGTGTGAAGATGAATAGAGCTAAATACAAGACAATTGTGGTAAAACATCTATTAGAGTTTATGTCTACAGCAGGTAAGTCAATCTAAACATACAGCAAGGGCTCCAACGGGTTGGACAAAAAATAAAAAATAAATGCAATTGAGAGACAAGAAAATTATTATATGTATATATAATATAATTATGTTTTGGTTAACCACATGACAGAATGTGAAGATTAAGAAGTATGAATACTCTTTTTAACTACTCATATCACATATCTGGGACATAGCCTACTCTGTATGCAACAATGAAAAATATAAAAGACAAAAAAAAGGTTTATCATATAATTATTCTTGTTCGTAGTTCCTTCCAGAACAGCAATATTTTATAAATCACTTATTTTATATTGATCATAAACTTTAATAGTAGTATTTTTAGTAAAAGTTTAAAAATAGAGTCGCAATATGTCAAATTAGGTTTGTCGTTACGATATAAAATGTATGCATTTAGGCTTCTTGGATGCAACATTTAGCCGACGATGATATTTCAGGTTCATATGACTGTGGCTGCCAACTTTATTTATGCCCGGATGGATGGACATTCACCATCCTTTGTGCACAACTCTGACATAGGTTTCAGTTTAGATATAAAAAAAAACAAAGACAACACTGCGGAAAATGATGCTTTTAATGCAAATTATAATTATGTTCAACAATTGTTGACAAATCCCCTTATCTGAGTTCAGCTATTTTCAGAAAAACTCGAAAGAGTTTCAAATGGAGTAAAAAAAAGAAAAAAAAGAAACCCAAACAGGACATTATACAAGCCATTATGTACATGTAGTAGATGGGGAAGCAATGCAGCGACCAGCATGAGTCATCTCAGTTGGAGAGGGGAAAGAGGAGAGCGGGCTGTCTTCAAGTAAAATGAAGATATTTCTAGGCTACACCTGTAATATGATACTTGTAATGAAGGATTCAGTGGTGCATTCAGAATTGCATCACTTTTATTCCGTATTGCTGGTGCGCCGTTTACCTCATCCTTTTAGCTTTCTTCCATTTACATTAAAGCTACTAAAATTTTCATAAAATGTAGAGCTGAAATGAAGTGAAACAATCTTGTAAATAATACTCTTCAAAACTAAAATAGTATTAAAGTAAGGTGACGGCCATCATGTACTCTACAAAAATGGGCATTTGTGGAAGAACCTATTTATTTAACCTTGCAGCTACTCAAAATGCATAGTATGCGTAGTATTTTGTGTACACTTAAAGATGTCTTCAGGCATTAGTGTGCATCCCACACAAAGAGCAGTTTTACTCACAGTTTTACTGTCACCTCAAGGTCCCACATTTATTACAAATAAATTGGTTGGTGGGTGACACAGCAGAGCCTAATAAAATTGATGTTTGTCGGGAGAGGATTCATCAGATCTGGTAAATTAACTGCTTCCAAGACATTTTCCATGGTACAATTTTCATAAGTCAAGACTATACAGTTGGAGTTTACCGTAGAGTTTGAATTTTATCCCACAAACTGACCTAAGAACCAAAACTAATTTCTAAAGTTTCTGTAGAAAACGGGGTTCTTTAATAGTCAGAAACCTTACCAAAACTGTTAAAGTGATCTTTTCACTATAATAACTTGCAAAGACTGACAATCTTTAAGGAATAAGTATTAACATGTTAAGAGTTAAGAGTACTAGGCATTGAAGATCTATTAAAGCAAATACTAATAATGGATAGATGGATGGAACAATCCATCTTACAGCGAAAAGCATTTAGCTGCTTATATTAACGCAAAATGAAATTTTTTATTGATATCCCATAATAAATAACCAATTTCCATAAGGAGCTGTCCACAAGGTTTAGAGATATCTCACAATTCTTTTAGAATAAATTTATGAGATTAAACACCGATGTTGCACAAGAAGCCTTAGCCTGCATGCTTTTGCATCAGGAATGTTTGCAGGTTAAGTCAAATTCCTTCACACAACAATCAGTAATGCATGGACCATGCTTTGTACTTGAGAGTCAGTCATGTTGGGAATGGAAGAGGCCACCTCGAACTGACAACACGTTTTCACAAGGAACTCCTTTTTCAAATTGCAGTGACCTCGGATGTGGCTGGAACACCGAAACTTCAAAATTTGGGCGGAGGCGTCTCAATGCCAAAGGAAATTGTGGAAAGGAACTAAACCCACTTCACTTACCCTACAAAGTATACTTGGAATTTCCTCAATCCCAGTGGTGACATGAAATCAGTTTTATTATTGTTGTCTCCAGGTCCACTAAATCTGAATGTTCTAACCACCCCGTTCAGGAAGTGAGAACTAGGTCAATTAAGGATCCATTGTCTAGGGAAGTGTTTCTGACCACTCCCCTCAGGCCTTGGTTTCTATCTGCCTCCCAGGGTGTGGGATTCTCACTTAAATACCTTGTACCTCTCTGAATATCTCAGAGGGACTAGTGACTAAGAAGACTAAGTGCCTGCTTTTTTAATTCTGTGCTTATTTACCAACTAAATTGTACCTGTGGATCTCCTGTTTTGACTGAAACTCTCACCTGAAAGCCATTCAGGAAGTGAGAACTAGATCAATTAAGGATCCATTGTCTAGGGAAGTGTTTTTGACCACTCCCCTCAGGCCTTGGTTTCTATCTGCCTCCCAGGGTGTGGGATTCTCACTTAAATACCTTGTACCTCTCTGAATATCTCAGAGGGACTAGTGACTAAGAAGAGTAAGTGCCTGCTTTTTTAATTCTGTGCTTATTTACCAACTAAATTGTACCTGTGGATCTCCTGTTTTGACTGAAACTCTCACCTGAAAGCCATTCAGGAAGTGAGAACTAGATAAATTAAGGATCCATTGTCTCAGGCCTTGGTTTCTATCTGCCTCCAAGGGTGTGGTCTTAGCCGGATCATTCAATCACACAGAGCAGCAAATAGGGGAATACACTGCGTCAGCGAAGTGTCAGCCATTCTCGTGTGAAGACGTTCTTGGGTAAAGACATACGTGTCTACCGAAGCGTGTCCACCGAACAGGGCCACGGAACGGGGTCTACCTTCACTATTTCACGATGTGTCACCACCCTATGTCTGTTATTTCTGGCACCCGCAGGCGGTTCTACTTTCACAAATTGAAACGTAACCTCAGAAATCTCCGCTCACTAAACCACACACCGTCATCCAAAACCAATAAATTCTTTGTAGGTCTATGGAACTGTCATCCTTGCCCTCACAAAAACTTGGATCCAACCAGAAAACAGCGCCGCACCCACTGCACTCTCCAACAACTACACATTCTCTCACACACCACGGCCTGGCAAAAGAGGAGGTGATACAGGGCTACTGATATCCAACAAATGGAAATATACCCATTTCAGATCAGGAGCCTCATACAACTCCTTTGAATACCACGCCGCCCTGACGACTTCCTAGAAGATTTAGACTCCCTGCTCTCCTCCATCCCTGAGCATGACTGTCCTCTGCCTGTCCTTGGTGATATGAACATTCACTTTGACACTCAAGATATCGCAGATTTTTTCTCGCTAGCTAACTCGTTTGATCTCCAGTGGGTAAGCAGCCCCCCAACTCACAGGCCCAGTAAAGTACTTGATCTAGTTTTAAGCAGACACTGCATGACCAACTCACTTAAAGTTACTCCTCTATCCCTCTCAGACCACTACTTTATTAAGCTTGATGCTTGTCTCCATCAACTACCCACTGCACACCCACCCACTGTCTCCTTTCGACGCAATCTCTGCAACTTTTCTCCTGCCCACTTCTCTGCAGTTGTAACCTCTGCTTTTCCACCCCATAGCACTTTCTCATCTCTGGAGGTAATGATGCCACAGAGTCCCTCTGCTCAACACTGAGTTCCTATATTTAACATCAGGAAGATTAGGCCATATCTAACTCAACATGGGACACAGCTCCTAGTTCAGACCTTGGTCATTTCCCGCCTTGACTACTGCAACGCCGTCCTAACAGGTCTTCCAGCCTGTGCTGTGAGACCGCTACAGATGATCCAGAATGCTGCAGCTCGCCTGGTTTTCAACCTGCCAAAGCAATCGCATGTCACACCCCTTTTCACTCCATTGGCTTTCCTAAGCTGCTTGCATCTAATTCAAATCACTAATGTTGGCATTAAGAGTGTTTCAGCGCCCATCTACCCCAACACCCTCTTAAAGCCTTACGTCACTGCCTGCCCGCTCCGTTCCTCCAAGGAGCGCCAACTAATGCGACCAAAGCCCCGTGAAGGTCAATCTAAACACTTCTCATTTCCGGTTCCACGCTGGTGGAAGGACCTTACGTGCACTATCAGAGCATCAGATTCTCTTTCAACCTTCAAGAAATCCTTGAAGACCCAGCTCTTCCTAGAGTATCTCTTGCCCTGAAAGATCTAAAAGCACTTATTACCCCCCCTGATATTACTTAGCACTCACTGTATGGTACTTGGGCCTTCTGTGTTTACCTAAATGCTGTAAATGAGTGTCATCAATAATGGTAAATCCTCTCCTAGCATATTGCAGGTAAATTGCGTCGTAGTTCAATGTTGAACCCTATTTTTGTAAGTCGCTTTGGATAAAAGTGTCTGCTAAATGCATAAATGTAAATGTAAATGTAATTTCAGAAAATTCCCTGCATCCTGTTTTACCTCATAGGTCTGATTATGGGTTTCAACCTCACAGTTGCAATTTAAAAAAAACACCTCAATAATAGCATTCAACCTGCCTTCTTTTATTTACTCAATCATTGTCTTTGTCTATCCTCCACATCCAGTGATTCTGCTGCACCCATTGAAGTTTTTGTCACCTCTTTTATTGATTATTAGAACCCTCTGCTCTCTATAAAGTATAACTTGTTGTTGGCTTTGTCCTGAAGTCAATTATACTACTCTCCTTCCTAAACAACTACATGGACTGCACTGTCCAAACCAGTATTTTGAGATTCTCGTCCTTAAATCTAAAGCTCTCTTTAAGCTTCTACCCTTAAAATTTACACTATTATGTGAACTTTGCAATCAAAATAGTCAGTCCTACGCTATATCCACTTATCTAACCGCAATGAAATTCACTCTTTATAATAATTTTGTTATTTTTATAATTATTTTAAAAATTTATTCACGATTTATCAAGTCTGTTTAACCAGCTTAATCCCCTTACATACAAATGGTTTATGATTCTTTATTGAATTTAAAGATGTTTTATTTTCTTCATGTTATTATTATTCATGTTCTACTGTTAGGTTTTCATTAAAAATAACATATTAGTAATATTGTAATTTGCTATTTTTTTTTACTCAATCATTGTCATAAATTAAAGGCTGTTGGTCTAAATATAAATTATAAGACAGAACTTGATTTTCTTGATACAAACTAGGTATTGGGTAATTATACCGCTATGTTGCTTCAGAAACAAGTAAGCTTAGTAATTTTAAGTTAAGGCCTAATAGTTATGGCTAAAAGGCCTTTTAAACTCAGACTTGTATCTTATCATGAAAGATAAATCAACAAAATACATTTCAAAACTTTCAAAAAGCTGTTCGGTAAATATAAAAACGAATCCTGTAATGCTGGTAAATATTTTTCCAACTGATTAAAATATTAGTACATCTTTTGACAGGCCACTTTTTGATGAAAGGTAAATAAAATGTTTCTTTAGAATTGAACCTTTAAATCTAAAATTGCCATTGGTATGAATATTAAAGAGCCTTTCTATCAAATCCACAAGGTGACTAATTATATGTTTTTTTTTACCATTAATGGTTGCCTAATATCAAACTATTTTACAAATACTGGGTATTCTGCATTTTGACCTGTCATTTTGACATTTATGCAAATTCCCTTTACAAGAAACCCACAGAGATATATCAGTCTAAACTAAAATGATAGAAATGCCCTTAGACATGGCAGATGATCCAAGCTTCAAGCCAAGCTGCTACTGTAGTTAATAATATCCATTAAACTGGCATATTTATAAAAAAGAATTGCCAAAAGTTCCTCTGACGGCAAAATGCATTCTATCTTTGGCCATGATATAAAACATCTGCAGCCATTAGAGTATAAGGCTGCAAATTGAAGAAGACTAATTCACTTACCACACAGTCACAAGAGCCACAAGAGCGGATTGAGCACAGCACTGGATGCAATCTGATATGATACTAATGTAGACACAATAAAGGAAACAAGACAGTCCTTTCTGGTAAATAGCAGTAGTTTCTTTGTTTAGGATCAAATATCAGCATGCTGAAGCTCAAAAACCTTCTACTGAAAAAAATAATCTATTCATTCTGGTTCCAGGGTTGTGGCATAAAGCCCACCTCAGTCCTGTCCTACTTCGCATATTTCTTCACTCCTTAAACATTTATTTGCTAAGAAAAAAAAAACTTTACTGACAAACAAAACAAATATCATGGCAAAGCTAAAATTTTGTAGATTTATAATTGCAGATTCTGAACGCCTGAAAATGCTCTAACACATTAAATTAACTCAAAAGCCAACAAATGTGTCAAACAGCTTACAAAAGGTTTAGAATAGGAAAAAAGAAGAACCGTGCTTTAAAAAAACTCCCTCAACCTTTTCTCCCTCAACCTTTTCACTTTTCACATAATTGTGAAGTATAGAGACAATGCCAGTTTTTCAAAGTTTTTAGAAACAAATCTGTGAAAAGCGTGCCTTTGAATTTATTGTAGTGAGCTTTCAATACAAATTCACCCAATTTTCCTTTGTAATTTGGAATTCATGGCTTCTTGGTGATCTTTATTCACAATTTTTGTATGAAAACAAAACAAAAAAAAAATCTAATTATAGTCCTATTTGAGAAGGCCATATCCTTCCAGAAATTTGCCACATCCTTCACAATGCTCATGGCAAAAGCATAAAATTGACTTTTTTAAACAGTAGCTATCTTCTTGTCTCGTATTATGGCCAGAGTTGGGGAATGCCTTGTGTATCCATTGTGACAGTAGTAGTTTAGGTCAGAAGGATCCACTATGGAACACAATTCACCCGAGAACATTCTCTTCAAATTTGACTATTTTTGGCTTTCATCTTATAATGGTTTTATTCTTCCCACCTTTCCATGAGGACAATATTTGTGGAGTACATGACTAACAGCTCCGCAGTCAAGGGGTTTCTTCCACCTCGACTGTTGATCTTTGCAACTCCTCTAGCAACTACGGGCCTCTTCGCCACATCTTTGATTCTTGCTTTCCTTGCTTAACCTGTCAGTTTTTGCTCTTAGTATTTTTATGTAAGTCAATGGACCTAGACTTCTATCAATAGACTGAACAGTGCTGTATAAGGTATTAAACAGATGGGATATAGTTTTATAACTTAACCCAAATTAAAATGTCTCCACAACTTTAGACATTTTTTTCTGTGTTCATGATGCTGTTTGTTCTTTGCTGTTCTCAGACAAACCTCTTAGGCTTTAATAGAAAAACAGAATTTATACTAAGGCTAAAGCACATGGATATGGATGCTATTTATTAATTAAATGGCCTTTAAGGACAGTTGACTGTACAGGATTTTATTTAGGGGTATGAGAGCATTTTTGATTTTATCTGTAAAAACAGATATGTCATACTTTTTATGCAATATTTGTTTATTGTTGTCACATGGTGGCCTTTTGCGGCTGGATTTAACAGTGAGGATGAAGAGTTGAGGCAGAGTCAGGTAGAGCAGCAGTTTATTTTTCTCATAGCATCAATCACATTTCACAGCTGAAACTACGGCCTTAAATAGCCCCAGCTGTGACGGACCAAACCACCCTCAATTAACAGGGCAATCTCAATTTACCATTCTCCGGCTATTAAATAAAATACCTTTTACTAAGTACAAAACATTTCCACTTACTTTTTATAGAGATTTTATATTTTATCATTACACCATAATGAAACCCCACAAAACCCATAACCAATTCTCCCCCACACTTTTCTAATGGCCTCTCCCAGAACCTATAAATGGTGTCAGGACCCCCGGGCAGTATTTGTCCAAACACCCTGGAGAGAACACAGAAAAGACAGGTGATTCACTTTATATTAGCACTCCACACTCAACAGATTATGAACAAACATTTGCTCAGTTTTACCCACCAGTAGCTCATTGCTCTCAGTAACGATTATCTTCCCTTCACAGGCAACCACCTCAATTGTCAATAAGGAGCAGCTGTGCAGAGCTCAGAACAAAAGGCTACATGCTAATCACAAAACATACTATATAAATACAAATAAAAGTTTGTGTGTGCAAATTGTTATTGATGTGCAAATCTATGCTTAAAGTGCAGTGCTAAATAAAGTGCTTGTTAGTTCCAAAAGTGCTTTTAAAGTGCCATACAGTGGCTTAAGTAAAATAGACCCAGTAATGAAGAGATCTTCATTACTGGGTCTATTTTACTTAATCTCTTCATTACAATTGTAATGTTAAAAGTGAAACAAAAATGTATTTGTTCTATATATTTTTGCGTACATTGAATAAAGTAAAAAAGTGGACTTTTTGAATGTTGTCGTTTCTATAGCCCAATCTAAAACTGGAGGGTTTTCTTTAACAATAACTAACATTACAAAGCAGGTAGCCACACATGCTACCGATGTTTCAGTACTACACTTGTACTCCACTGCTCTCCAAGGGGGAGTACTTGAAAAACGTGCACCAATAAAGATAAAAGCATCAAAGCTGAAAGAAGCAGATCAGTAGCTCAGGACTAAGAATGAAGAAAAAACTATCCAGCAGGGTGCATCAATATTTTAGTAATTTAAAAGAATAATGACAAAACCTCCATCGACCAGTCATGGAGCAGACAGATCATTTGTGACCTCCCTGCGCCCTGAAAGAATGAGAAGTAATTAAACCTGGGTAAGCATGCACATACGCATATGGACTTTAACCCACTAACACTAGAGACTGTTTCCTAGCAGAATGTGGAAAAGGAGAACAGAGTTCAAAATGCTCGAGATGACAGAAGCAAATGAAAGCAGAGAGAAGAAAGAAAAGGGTATGTGATAAGAGTAACAGAGTAGAGAACAGGGAGAGATGGATATTGGGTCAAGAGTGGGAGATAATAATGTAAAGCAGTCAGAGAAGAGAGGCTGGTTCTGAGTGCAGGGTGTCACATACAGAGCATTGCAAAAGTATTCATACCCTTAAGCTTTTTAATCTTTTTGAACACAAAAATAAATTATATATTAATTTTTGCGGGGTTATAGCCCTTAACCATTATACCATTATACATTTAAAGTTTCAGATTTCTCATGGTTTCAAGTTCTATCTATAACCTGAAAACTGTGTGGTTAATAATCAGAGGTCTTGCAGAAATCCATTGATCAAGTGAAACTTTATGTTGTAGTCTCTGCTACATTGGCAACGCACCAAACCGTACGATCCTAATTGTGATACATAGTGGTGGCAGCATAAAGCTGTAGGGAGGCCTTTTTTGATTGATATTTAAAATGATGGGAAGATTGGTGGCACCAAATGTATAGTAAACCAGCAAGAAAGCCTATCAGAGGATGCAAACACCATGAGTCTAAGGCAGAGGTTCTTTCAGATCCTAAATAGGCAAGAGAAGACGAGATTTAAACCCATAACCATTAGTTCTGGGATTGCATTAGAGAAAGTGTTATATTGCCAAAATGCATACACTGTTTTTTTTGTGTAGAGAATCCCAGACACATCATCTTGATGATGACCTATTTTGCTCTACTTTGGAATGTGTAGTTATAACACGTGAAAACATTTACGTAGTAGGGATATGTTTAGCTTTAGCCTCTGTTTGTCAAACACTTAAAATAATAAAACCTATTGCTTGTAAAATATCAGACTTTAGAGGTCTATTGTCTTTCATGAATTCAATAAATGAAAGATAAAATACATAACTTGTCTGACTGCTCCGTAAAATAAGCAAACTCTTAAATACCATAACACTCAAGCAATGATATATAAAAAACAAAACAGTTTCTACATCAATGCTAATTAGTTTTAGTTTGGTCTTTAGTCTATTTAATTTCCTTCACAAGATAAAATGTCCTCTCTTGCCACCTTAACACAAGCTTCATTAACACAACAAGTGCAGACTTGTATCCAATTATTTCTGACTCAATGCGTGTTCATTTCATACAAATGTTTGAAATATTTTTCACACACACAAAATGTTCAGAGGCTAACTATTTTAATATGACAAAAAAAGAAAACATTCCGCCTCACTGCCAAATATTGTTTCAAATATATAATCAGTTTTGTTTTTTCTGATGAGGTGAGGCCCTTTTGCTTTTAAAACTATATATCCATATAGAAAAGTGATTTGAGGTCCTTTTACAATAAAAGTAATGAGGGTTCAAATCCTTTTGTTCTATTTAGGAGGCGGTAACTGCTTCAATGGTCATCAAGTACTCTTATATCATACTTATAACAGTATTTGATGTCAGTTTAAGAGCTTAAAGGACTTTATGTGTTGCAATAAAGCACAGCAGGATTAGATACGTAGGACAAGCTTTCTGTGTTAAAAACATTTTAAGCTAAACCCCTCAGAAGTTAGAGTTTGCTCTCATACAGAAGCATATATGACGGCAGCACTGGTCTGTTGGGTAATTATAAACATTTTACACCACTGATCATACATTAAAGTCTGTAAATTGAAAGGCTTAGCTAAGAAATTCTTAACTAGATTTAAAAGATGGACAATTATACCTTCTGGTGATGAAAACTAAAGTCTCTGACATTTTTAACACACAGCATGCCTGTGCACAGTCAATAATATTAAATAACACATATGCTATAAACAATTTTCCAGAATTGCAACAGTCTATATTGATTGACATGCAAGGACCATCATGATCGTTACAGCTTGCAAAGGAATTCACATCCCTTTACACTTTTTCACAATCACATACTATGATACATGTTATTGTGATAACCTTATGATAAACCAGCTCAAACTTGTAAAAAAAGGAGTGGTTTATTTTAATCAATTTTTGTTTAGGACGTGACTTCATGTTTGACCTGTCTGCTGTGTTCCTAGCTCGTGATGTTGCTGTTAGATAAAAAAATTTAAACAAAGATTAAAAAAGACCTTCAAAGAAGCAGCAGTATTTATAAAGAAATTCACACAGCATATACCATCTCTGTTTACCAAATTAATGACTTCTTATATCAATAAGTTAGACTGGATTACATTTAGGGTTATATGTGCAAAATCAGAGCACTCCCGGAACTTTTGATATTAGAAAAGAAATTAAAAGGCATATTTTATTTTCCTCTGCTTCACATTTCTGAGCTAAAGTGATGTTTACTTATGGCAGTGACAAAATGTGAATGTATTCACAGGGTACAATGGCAATATATATCCATATAGTACAAAACCCATAATCAGAATAAGGCGGAGTTCAACATAAGGCAACATTGAACATCCAATGATTGTATCACATTTAACAGCTAAAGGGAGTTCTTATCTTAGAGATGAGGGAAATGAGCAATTAAACAGTATTGTAGCTCGGCGTATGCTAAATAGGAACGCAATCAGCAGAGCCCCTCAGAAGATGTCATTACAAACCTCAGTTGTGGTAAAATTAATGCTCAGATATAATAACACAAATTTTAAATGTCCCACAAGAATAATTTGGAAGAAAACCAATAACAGTTTAGACACAAGAAGAAATACTCTCATAGAATGAAACACCGTCTTTCCATGGGGGCCATTAGAGCTATAGCATTAACTTACAACCCCACATAAATTCAAGATCCTGTTAAAAGTGTAAAAAATTAGCACATTTCATCACTTCATTTAAGTTCCCTTTAGGCCGATCTAAGTTAGTGTTGACCCTTGCTTTATTCCCAGAACTTTAATTTTCCCCATACAGAAAGCTTTCTCTGTTTTATAAAGTTTGCAGATAGGGATAATATATCGACTGTTTGTTTTAACACTTTAAAGAGTCAATAAACTCTGATCTTTACTACAGTAACTAAAAGGTTCAAAACCCCCAGTTGTGAAGACACTTCGTTTTTTAGAAAGGTTGTTTTAATTTAGGTTCTTGCACAGTCCTAAGTGGAAAGTCCCATGGTCGCTTTGCAATATAAAAGGTGTGTTGGAGACACAGATATGCCCTAATTCCACTGAAACGCGCAAAACAAATGTTTAACATTTCTTTCCTGCTGACTACATCAAAACAAACATAGGCAAGAGAGAATGCTGCCATGTGTAATTGACATCCCAAACTACTAGATAGCATTTCTCGGTTTATAAGCCTACAGGAAAAACAACTTCAGCATGACATTATTCAGAGGTGCCTAAGGACATGATGTTTAGATGCATGAGTGTGGCTTAGACTAGATGGCCATGGCCATAAATAATAAAAATATAAGAAAACAATAGCTGCAGGAAGAAGATAAGACAGAAGAAGGGAACTTTTTCTTGCACAGAATAGAACAATTATGTAGCTCAGAGAAAGGGGGAATTAATTGTGTGAAGTTTTATGTTTGCACAATCTACACTATCATATAAAAACTACAGAGGGGATTTTGGTGGAGCCGTCACAGAAAATTACAACAGATCTGAAATGATTATGTTTTATCAGCTTTGAAAACAAAGATAATGACATTGGCTCTGCTTTCATCTAACATAAAATATATGATATGATTGAAATAACTAAAACACCGCATCACCAAATAACGTACATGACTGACTCCTAACTCTGAGGAAAACCTATTAGATAAAAACACAAGTTGTTTCTTTTATATGTGGATTCCTTTCACTATGGATGTTATCTCCACTAATACAGCTTCCTCTGATATTTTCCAGTTCCCTTTTAAGCATTTTTTGTGTTTTTTTTGTGTTTTTTTTCTGTTTAGCTTTAGTCAACTTAAACGGTTTGTCACTAGGTCACTTGTCTAGGTCTAGGTAGATTAACATCTTATTCAACATATGTCAAAATTTAAATTTATGACGGAGGTCTTCAACACGAGGTACTGCACGGGGGTCGCAAAAGTTTTGGTTGATTAGACTTTGTTTTTATATTCCCCCCCTGCACTTTTTTCCACTAATTGAAATGTCTTTAAATACACATTAACATGATTTCAACACACTGTAGTATACAGATAAATGGAGGGAGAAGATGTCTTTCAGTCATCAATGCACACATTCAGTGATACATAGGAGCTCTTTCAAGCTGGGCACTGTTTCATTCACAACACCTGTCCATTCAACGAGGAATCAGAAATACTTTAATAATCCCAGGGCGAAATTACTTTTGTTATATTACTCCATATGTAATAGACATTACTTACATATGTTAAGAATATTATATATATATATATATATATATATATATATATATATATATATATATATATATATATATATATATATATATATATATATATATATATATATATATATATTGTATTGAATGCACAATAACAAGGTACATTTACACATGATACTATAGGACCAGTTTGATATAACACAATTTCATACAATATATATAATTAGGGGGTCCCCGCTCCATCTCGCCATCAGTATGGGGGTCCATGGGCTGGAAAACGCTGAAAACCCCTGATTTAGGATATTAGCATCTATAAAAGCTCATGTAAAAACCAGAATTCATAAAGCTTTAAAATAATTTTTATTTAGAATGTGATTTAGAATAACGAAATATAATCTTTTTTATTGGCTGTTACATGTAATTAGTCTTCAGGTTACCATTTGTCTGCCCCTGATTGGTTAATCACTTTCTAAGACTAAGTAAGAACTGTACCTAGGGATAATCTGGCTTTTTATGTTGTTTTCAGAATAATGTTTTTTTCAAGGGATGCACTGATATGAAACTTTTGGGCCAATAACCAATAATTCTATTGACACTGTGAAAATGTGACCTGACCGCTGATATTGCTTTTTAAGATTTGTTGTAAATATTATATAATATGTATGTATATGTATAATATGTTATATAAAATGTACCCAGTTTTACTTATATGACCAATATGACAATATGTTAAAGAGATCCTAAAGACCTAAGATGCAACAAAAAGCTCTTTTGTTTAAGCGACTTGTTTTTTGCTAAAAAGCCAAGGTTGAAGCGATGAGGGTTACAAAAGCACACATCTGTCAAGGTGTCTCGGCTTCCTAGACTCTTATCTAATTCTGTTTTCCCCACCCTTTCATATTTAGCTAGACATTTAAATCAAAATTCCTTAGATTTCTGATAGATCAACACATTTCTGACAGATTAAAGACCTTTATTAACATTTGATAGTAATGCTTTTAAATGTTATTTCCAGGTCAAAAAACTTCCCGCTTTTAGCAGTAAGTTTTAAGGTAGACCTAGTGTTTTTTTGACTTCAACTTAATTAAATCATTAGTTAATCGATCTTACTGTAATTAATAAAATCAATTTTATTTACACTGATTGTAATTTCCCATTGATTTTTTTCTCATAATGATTTTTGTCTGTAGTAAATAGAAAAACTAAACTTTGTTTACTAAAGTGTAACCCAACAATAGATGCATATCTTAATGTGTGTTTTAAAAGACTTTGTTTATATATGTCAACAATTTAAAGTAGAGCATTAAGCATTACTGAAAGAAAATATTAGGTTCTGCTGAATAAAACTTTGTCTTTCTCCTGTCCAAAATCCCATTCAGTAATAAGCATGTTTTTTGTTGTTGTTTTTTGTTTCTGCCTTTTCTTCTTTATGTTCTATTAGGAAGTATTTGCTGTTGAACAACACATTGCAAAAGGGAGGGAGGTAGAAAAGGTGTCATGGATAATTAACAATGGCTGATTAGTTTCTGCAGAAAAAATAAGTCGCAGATTGCACTTACTGATGGGTTAGTGTCGATTAGTCTCAGTGAGTGCGCAACTGAAGGAGCACAGCTGAAGCATTTGAAAGTAGTCGAGCGAAAGTGGATGGAAAAGGACAACAAAGACAGAACAGAGAACAGGAGCGGGAAAAGAGGAGGTGATATCTCAATTAACAGAAAGCAGCAGGAGACGAGAGCAGCTGTGGGGAGGGGAAATGGGTGGCAGTGTGACTGACTGGATTGGATTAGAAGCAGTCCCACTCCACAGTTCACATGACAATTGGCAAAGATAAACAGACGACAAATTTAAACTCATTTCAACATTTTTAACACATTTTCAGAGGAAAATCTAAACCACGACTGCCTGGCGACAATGACTGTTCCATCTGTTCAGATCTGGTTTTGGCTATTTGACATTTCAGTTCTCCTTTTAAAAAAGTGAAAAAATACCAGCCTGTCTATACTATGTTTAGAAATTCATGCTTATACTGTATATATATATAAATATATATATTTACGTAATAATTCAGTTCACAGACTTTAGTTTAACGACAAAAAAAATGTATTTTTTTATGTCAAATGACATTTATGTGAGAAACATTTGGAAACCTAAAATGCTGAATAAAAATGCCAAGGCAGGTTTTATTAGATATTAACTTTGAGGGTTCAGCCTTCAATTCATAGATGTAATGATGCCCGTTACATTATGTTTATGCATGTGTTTTGATATATTCTGTACACTTGCCAGAGATATGATACCCACCCTTTTTGTAATATAGGTAATTAAACATCTGCAGCTTTTAACATTCTGTATGGCACCAGCCTAACTGGCCAATTTATAACACAATCTAACCTCTTAGCTACCTAAAATAAAAAAGTTGAGCATATTTAATGTTTCCAAGTTCACAGATAACTAAAGTCAAGTAAATATAAATAGGCTTTTCTCCATTGAGTGTTTCTTTGACGCTCAAAATATTAGATGACAGACACATTGAGTCAATCTTCTCACAAAGGTTGTTCTGCCCTTTTTTTCATAGAAAAAAAATCTGTCACCTTAAATCTTAGCAACATCTGCTCCAAATCTGACATTTTTAAGACTCTTACCATCTGTCTCTGATCTTGTGCCTACCACTGCCTGTCATAAAAAAACACTTTGCAGTGTCTTTCTTTTTCTTTTGCTGTCTGTCATGTTTTCTACCCGTCTCTGGTTATCAGGTGAAAAATGTAAACTGTCAGTGTTACTATTTATTCCTGCCTTTGCTAGACTTCCGAAGAAGGAAGCGCTGTTAAATTTTGACACTTTTAACAGTATAAGATCTCCATCAATCTAAAAGTAAAGCTGAAACGTTAACCTAATACATAAATGGATGTGACATCAGTTCAGTTTTCTTTGAAAAATCTCTAATATCTACAAGTCAGCCACAGGATTAGTGGTTTGAAATGAGCAGTAAACATCTCCCCTTTTTCTGAGACATCCATTTAAAAAAAAAAAAAGCGTCAACAGTACTATAGGAGAGGAGCAGGAAATTACTTTGACTCTGTCCTAAATGCAGCCTACAGAGTGGCAAAGTGAAGAACTAAGTCTGAGAATGCACATGAAGATTTGTTGGGGTTTTTTGTGACAAAGAAGTGGCCAAAAAACCAACAGGAGTAAATAACCCTCCTTTCTGTGTCCTTGCTGAATTAAAGCATTATCTCTGTACAAACACAATTATCAGCATCACTGCTATATTTTGAAGTTGAACTGTCAGAAAAGAATTACCCTGATGGCAAATACTGGGTAAAAGAACCTGAAATACAAACATTTACCATTAGTAGGAAAATAGTTGCAAATCCGTGTATGATGTTCTTGATAAAGACTCAGAAAATACTTTTGGGAGGTTGAAATACCTGTCAGACACATTTTTAAGAATAACATCTTTAGTTGTGGCTGAGTGGTCTACAGTCTAAGTCCCTAAAGAAATGTAAATAGAAATAGGTTTTCACAGGGGAGCTATTTGACTTACATGTATGTGTTAATAAATACAAACACAAATAATGCCCTCAAAAAACTGATTCCAGTTCTAGTTACACCTGAATGATTAGCTTATAAGCAGAATGGCATTATACTGTTTGTTTTAGGTCATAACTATATGTTTAGTAAACATAAAAGCTTACTAAACCAATGTACATATTTGTATGGCATTCTATTAGTTTCTGAAGGATTGTTTAGCAGCTACAGGTCGTCAGTAATAATCGATGTTAGTGCTTCATTTAATTTTAATACAACCTTGCTATGTGTATTTTCCCAACAGCATGTGGATGATGGCTGTTGATCCTAGAAGAAATAAATATAGGGTCATTAGCAGATATGTTTGTTATGAGCATTCGGTTGCATGCTTGCCAGTGTAAGTGGCATTATTTCATTTCAGTTTTCTTATTTAAGAAGGCATTTGAATACAATAAACATAACACATTTTGGTGTTCATTAACTACAAAGCTTAAGCTTTCTCTTAACAAAATAAAATAGCAAAGTAGAATTATATAATTAAATTTACCAACATAAAACCTCTCTTAAAAAGACAGAAATAGAAAGCAAAAAACATCCAAGGCACACACTAACTTGTTCTACATTAACAGTGTAATGTAGACTGACTTAGCTTAGCTCTATTTGCCATCTTGTGATTCTGTGTTAACTAAAAATCTTAGAACTATGGTTTCAAAATATAGATTGTACTTATGTAGAGTATGTAAATATTAGAATTAAAGACTTTTCCTACTTTTCATATTATATATTATATAAAATAGAACAAATAATTTCATGTTTTCTGTATGTGGAACCAATATTTCATGCTCACCATAAGATTCTCTATATTATTAAATGTTCCAGGGCATTTCTACAAGCCAATGAGATTCATTACCTAGTCACAGAGGATTTCTAAGCACATGTTTCTGTATATTTTGATTTGATTTTGATATTTCAAATAACCGTATTATGCAGTTAATCAGAAAGTTGTAATAGGCATATGAACAATAAACTAAAATCTGATACAGAAATGATATGGCCACATTACATACGCCACCAGATGTGCAGCAGAGTGAGGACGTAGATTGAGCCACAAAAACATTCAGGAATTTGAGAACAATTCACAAGGTATGGACTAGAGCTCTAGGTCAGTGTTTCAGGACATCCATAGAGAATCTACAGAGTATACTTAAGAAGAAGATAACAGTCTCCAGACCCATCAATGCAGATGAGCTGAAGGCCACTGGTAAAGCAACCCAGACGTCCATTACAACTCAGCAGAGACATAGATTTATTGCCTCCATGCCACACCCCACTGACACAGTAAGTCACACAAGAGCCATAACTATCAAAACATATTTGACGGATGCTTTAATGGCATTGAAATTTATTTTGATGAAGCTGTTTTAAATTAGATACTTATTTTGTCAATGAAAAACAAAAGTGCACAAGGAAGCAAAAAATAATTGTGAGTGTAATAAAAAAACTGTATTTAGTGAGCTGACTAGTTCTTGGTTGGGATTGGCATGGATGTGTTTTGAGGAAGAAAAGCCAATAATTGGTTTTTTGTTGTTTTATAACACTGAAATAACAATGAAGGGAATTTCTTTATCTGTTTTAACACTATAAATAATTCAGCTTCACTTGTCCAGATCATTCTGGTCTTAAAGATTCACATTTAGCTTCTAATGAGACACTAAGACTTAAACAATGACTGCATTACAGTATAATAATTTTCCTAATCTGTGAATAAATATTTTAGTACTTTTCTTCAACCCGTTCCCCAGTTTCTGTTTCTGTGTTTCTTTATACCTTTATACCTTTTTAAGCTTCCAGAATCACAAACACACAGACTTACCCAGACAGCCTGAGGCTACATCCAAACCACCATGACAGTGAGAACCAGAGGTGATGGACTATTGACTGATCGAGCTCAACCACTCCATGTAACTCTTGGTGGTTAGCCATTCATTTCAGAAACAGCCCTTGGCAACCTGCTACTGCTCACCACTGTGTTTTCATCTCTGTGTTTGCGTGGACCTGGCTTTGCATGTTTTTGTCTTGCTGCAAACTGACGGAAAGACATGGAGTTTATCACCTGACAAGCAACGATAAACTATACCAGCAGCCATTGGGCTTTATGAGGACAACGTCTCAAAGAGAATCCATTGTGTGCCCCACATATGGATAGGAAGAAATCTGTAGGTAAATATGTGAAAGGATTGGCAAAGCACAGGACTTAAAAGTAGTGCACTGGTTTAAAAGTGTATTTGGGTGTGTGTGTGTGTGGGTGTGTGTGTGTGTGTGTGTGTGTGTGTGTGTGTGTTTGGAGGCCTTTTTTTAAATAGGGCTAAATGAGAGCTTGGGGAGGAAGTAAAGGAATAAAAAATAAATACTTCAGGGATAAAGGCCCTGAATGTAACTGCAATGAGAAAGAAAAAGATGGGAGGATATCTCAGCGATTAGTTACAGACCAGCGGGTAGAGCGGGAGATAAATCTCCTGGACCTAAAGGCAGCAGCGCAGGATCGAAGTTCTAGCTATCTCTCATGTTTTTCAATTTAATCCGGACGAAGTGGTAGGATTTAATTTCCAACTCAGAAATGGGTACAGGGGTCCATGATGTGTAGTATAACAATACACACCATGATTCCAGTGAACACCACAACCCTTGCAACGCGGAACTTCGAGAGATTTAGTTATTACACAGAACAACATTAAGTGGTCACATAGAAAGAGTGAAAACAGCAGGAATACAGAACTCCTGGCAAGTGAGGGTTTAAGCTGCAGTTGGTGAGAGACTTTGATCCTTTTACACTATCTTAAGTACACACAGTGATTCATTTAATCCATGCTGCCACATGCTTAGACCACAAGGTGCTCATACGCCACGTTCCGCTTTATCTGTATGTACCAACACCACAAAAGACGTACAGTCATGCGGAAAACACCCTCCGAGTAAATTTTTGCTTATTTGTACATATATCTAAAGCATTAAAAAAATTGACTAGTAAAAATGAACATATTTTTAATTATTCACATAATTTTAATTATCTTTTTGTTTTGTTTTTATAATTTTTTCCCCAAATAGTTCTTTAATTGAACATTTAGGCTAACACCCAACCTTTAGCCAAAAATACAGTCTGGAAGCATCTTACATTCCAAAAACACTTTGATTTGTTCAGTAAAATGTTTTTTCCCACAATTAGGTCCAAGCCTTAATCAGTTAATTGTTTATTTGGGAAAATGTCTATTGTCATTGTTCCATCCACCGTATTTAGGAAAATCTTAACCAATTCTATCAAAAAGGAAGACATTCTGGGCCAATACTTGCACACCTAAATGTTTTGAAAGGTCTATTTGGAGGCATTTTAATACAAATTTAAATGTTTGCAAATTCTATTTTAAAATGTTAAAATGTTTACATATTGTACAGTAGTTTAAACCTAATAGACCCCATTAAGATAAGTCTTTAAAATCCCTAAATTTGTGCATGAGTATATTAACCGTTCCCAGCATCAGGAAAAAACCCCGAAGGAACTCAAGACAACATTTTAGATTCATGATAAGGTAGATACGATATGGTCTTGGTTTAACGACCCGGGATACGAATGAACTGATACCGACATTTAACAAGTTGGTTTAGCGTGCATTGTGAACACAAACGTTAAAGGTTGGCTGATATCAGTGTCACTGGGAAGAGAAATGTGTGGTAAGTGTATTCCACTCACTTTAGCTACTACCTCTGTTGCTGCCTCAGTGACAGAAAGCTTGACTTTGAGTTTGCATTCTACCTTTGTACTCTAAGACATGCCAGAGATCCACAATAGAGGTTAATCAGTCCTTGCTTGGTATGTGACACAAAGAGATAGGCTTCCTAATGATCCCAACGATACTCATTTCCTAATCAGCAGAGAATTTTGCAGGCATTTGAATTCTTACTTTCAGCTAAGGTTGTTAGAGATGTACAAGTTCAAGTTAGCAAAGTCAGTCATAAGCACCCTGGAGAAGAACTATTTGATCAATTCAAGCAGCACAAAGAGCCAAAGAGAAAAGCCAGCAGTGTTTCTGAGTGTCTTTGGTCTGTGTCTATGCCTCAACCTTTCACTGACGCTTTTCTTGAAGAGCCATCTCTAATGAGGCCAGTTTCCACATAGTGTGTGTCTCTCTCCCCGTATGCAAGTGTTGATAATAATTCTTCAAACAACAGAGGGACAGCTTCTTTCAGAAGCACCTGTTAAAATTTAATCAGTGGCTCTTCAAACCCAACTTTGGTGAAGTAAGAAAGTAATATGAATATCAGAAACAACAAATTCCAAAATACTAACTAGCTATTGGAGTTCACATTTGTGTATATGGACATACAAAAAAAATGGTCACAGAGGCATATTAGAAAAGGAGAAGTAGACTTTAGGACAGGTTTATAAGCCCTAGTGACACTAATCAAGTTTTTGAACAGAGCACCAAAGAAAAATAGAACAGGAGCAGCTCCATTAGCTAGAAAAGAACTGCTCTGGCTGCAGTAATGCTCTAAATGCAAAGAGTAATGATAACCACAAAGCAGTTTCATCAAAACATCATCCTAAGTATTACAGATTGGCAATGAAAGTCTTTATATTAGCTCACATAAGGTTTTTTTTATTGCTTTGGAACTTCATTTAGAGTTTGCATGATATTTCCAGTATAATTTAAAATATTAACTTTGAAAATATGACAGAAACCCAGGTATGTAAAAATTCAGCAAGGGTTAAGGTTAGGCTAATATCATCGTAATGTTTGTTTTATCTTGTTTTTCTAACATTTTGTCAATTCCAAAACCTGTATTTCTCCATGCAAGCTGCATGTCAACGGAGAAAACCCCCGGAAGTTTGCACCTGACTTTGTCAAAGTTGTCTGAAATACATATAGAAGAATATGTCATTGGGATAAAAAGGCATGTGGGAGGAGAAGCTGGGGCCAAAGTAATCAGAGGAGCTGAAAAGCGTGAAAGTACCATTACTCACAATGCCATATTCACATAGCAAAGATAAATGACTGTAATCTAACAGCAGCCCTTCAATACTAGATTTAGTAGAATGGAAAAAAAAATCTCGTCATTGCTTACTATTCAACCCTTGTTACAAATAAGTGTTACACAATTTATATTTATATTTGAAAACCTATCCTAAAAGCTGTTGAAAAGGGGATACATCTACAGCCTAAAACTTAAGAGCTCAGAAATGCTGGTAATCTTTCCTCTATGAGTTATGATCATAATTGCATTTAATCTCACCGTAGCTGAACCATAAAAGATCAGCTGAAGCTAATTACTAAGCTTGTGTCAGAGTTATTGAGGGTAGACCAAACACATGAATAAGACAAAAACAACACACATAAGCAAAAACAAGTACATCTTAAAAAAACACAATTCAATTTTCATAAAATGCAATTAAAACCACTACAAAATATATTTTATATATCACAACTTGAGTCGCCAGACCTCCATCACACCTGTTCACAAAGCAGTTCATACCTAAATACGTCATCATATTTGGCAAATAGTTAATAGTTTTTTTATAAATTATGTATGTAGTTTAGTTGCCTTGCAATCAGCAGGTTGTAGTTTTCCCTCTGGCAGGAAACTACCACCTGCATTGTTTCACATGTCAATGTGCCACTGGGCAAGGCACATAAACTAAGTTGCATACTGATCTACATGTTAGTGTATAAATGTATGTGCATTTGATATCATGGCTAGTGTTAAGGGATTTATATTGGTCACTAGAAAGATGGTATGAAATTAAACTTAATTCAATAAACAATGGACTGATGTTGTATTGCATTTTGCAAGTTTTTTATTCCTTATGATGAATATTTTTTGTGTTGCTATGTTTGTAAACATGAGGTCAAATTTTAAGATCTATTTTGACAGCACTGTCAACCAAAAGCACTTAAACCCAAACAGTAAACAGAACTCACATGAAACATGAGTTTAAGAAAGAAAAAAAATTGCTTCCTTTTTTTTTCTTTTCCTGACGTTAAATCCACTAAGAACAAAACAGTAGTTCCCTTTAACTCACTCTAGTCTTCATTTCGGCATATCCAATAAGTGAAAGCTTTCACAGCAAACTAAGCAAACTAAGTAAAGATTAAAAAAATGTGCCAGGTTGGCACAGACACTGCGCTTCCTCTGCAGACTCTCACTATTCCCTGTGGGTGCTGAGATCATGCTGACAGACACAAATTTGCTAGTCTGGTGGCTGAAATCTCGCAAAACTGTTATGAAAACAGCCATTAAAGTGTGGAAAAAAACTAAAGTTTAATAATTACATTTGCAATCAATTAAAGTGTGAAACCATTGTACTTACATTGCAGATCTGATCTGTTCATGACTTTTTAAAGCTTAGATCCAGCCTCTATGGAAAATTGTATACTGCTACTTCTACTGCTAAAAAAAGTCATATTTAGGGTATTTTTGGTAGCAGAGTATGACTCTGAAAGCTTTTAAACAGCTGGTTATGCAGGAAAAGGGATTAAATGACAGCAGAGATAAGGGGTGTCAGATGTATCATTGAGGGTTGCAGGCATATAGACAAATACATCTGCAAAAGTTTTCAGTTGGAAATACAACATGGTTGTGCTTTTGTTTTTGCCTGGATTCCCGCAGACAATAAAGAAAGTGACTGTGCAGGATTAAAAAATGCTCTTAAATATCTCTCTTTAGCAAGAAACTTTTGGAATTAGGTCTGTTAGCAATGTTTAAAGGGTCCCTGGCATCATGACTGGTGACTTGATGACTATCAATACTGTCAGGAATACTGACAATATGATAAAATAATTTTCTTCACAGTTCACATAACATTTTTATATTATTCCTTTGCCAAAATAAATGGCAATACTTTTTTTTTACTACATAAACACACAAAACTAAAAAAGTGTACAACTTTCTTTAAACAACCAACAGAGATAAAAGTCTTCTTATGTGAACCGATATTTTGACATGTTCCTTTAATGCCATGTTCAGTCACCTTTCAGTGTAGTTTTGTGAAAAGTTTTCAGGGTTTCAGAAAGCTGTAGAGTGTTAGAGAGAAGTAACAGGAGCCAGTTGCAAGAAATTTTGAGGAAAAAGAAAACATGTCCTAAAGCGAATTGCTGCAACAAAGCAAAGGAAGCAGGCCAAAATAAGGTAGGTAATTGGGAAGCTGGCAATTAGGAGGAAACATGAGATTAACAAGCACTGAGAGCCTGTTTAACAATCAGTTGAATTCAAATACTGAAAACAACCTGGTGTAACTCGGAGAAGCATTTTCACTGTGTTACATCATGGTTTCATTTGCCCTCAACCATTACAGACACAGCAACACCTAGGCGAGAGCTACAAATTAGACCCTTTAAGTTAAATTATTATTCAAATCTTACAGCCTTATTATTAATTATAATAGATTTGCCTTACCTCCTCTCTGCTGGAACACTTTTATAATTCATGAAACAAGTTTAAAGTATTTGCTCTGTGCTGCTAGTGGATTTAGAAGTAGTGGGTAATTCGTTGCAGATGGAGAGTGTTGGATTGTCATTCAAAATATTTTTAAGGCTTTAAATCATTGTTTTTGGTACTGCAGTGTACACACTAAAGTTGTGCACAAGTCAAACCAAGAGGTTTTTTGAGAGGATGACTGTTTTTATGTTGTCATTTATTTAGCCTTAATCGTACTCTAAAATAAATACTATAGTTATTTCCTGTGTTCTGGTACTTCAATTTTAAAAGCAGAGCTTTTCCGACCCATTTCTCTTTACCACACACACCTCCTGCAAATAATATAAATAGCAGACTGTCCTACTTTTACATTTGTGGAGCAGACCCCTATGGCGCATAACACAACTAACATGCTAATTTACTGACCATGTTGCCGGTTTTATTTATTTAAGAGAAAGTAAATCAGTACTGCAGCCATTCTGCAAATCGCAAAGTATGCGTAACAAAACCAAAAAGCGAAATAGAAAAAAAATGTCACCTTTGATTAGAGAACCTTGACTTGTGAAATATGATAACCAGTGAAGAATTTCATCTACAAAAAAATAAAAATAAAATAGAGCTGGGTTATAAAGTGTTGGTTTTCAACACAGGTTTGTATCATTTAACCAGCTCCAAGAGATGACAGAGCAGTAACAAAATATACAACTTATAACTTTGTTAAAATCTAGCATGTATGCTGGACAACTTTAACAAACTTCCTGTATGGAAAACTAAGTTGCGTATATTGTTTTAAACACAATAACATTACCAAGGTGTTGCAAAACTTATCTAAACCTAAATTAATTTGATCATGTATTGTTAAGAGGTAAGGCCCAGAAATGTTGTATTTCTTATAATATTACATAAATAAATAACATTACCGATAATCATGTGTTTCTTTCTGTTCCTTAGGTTATTTAATCTTTTAGGACCTAAAGGTCTGAACATACGTACTTGTACTCCACACACTTGTCAATATTTTGGAATCTATTGTTTCAAAGGTCAATATCACTTTCTACTTTCACTATTTGTGTGTTTGAAGAGCCACTGATTATATTTTAATGGGTGCTTCTGAATTCAGCCATCTCTCAGTTGTTTAAAGAAGTATTATCAACACTTGTATACAAAGGGTGAGACAAACAGTTTCCTGGAGCCGGCCTCATTAGCGATGGCTCTCCAACATAACCTGTAGTCTTGGCGTAAGCAAATATGCAATGCAACACAACCAAGGTCGAGAGGATGACATGCCGATTGTCCTTATTTGCTCAAGTATGGCAACTACAGGATAAACCTTCCTTCAATTTCACAAGAAAGTAGGAGAAACTATTCTGTAACAATAATTTCTTTATTTATGTTTGTTTTAGTTTGTATCATGTCTGTTTAGACAACACTGGATGTTATTTTCACTGTAAAAAAGTGTTATTTTTAGTTTTAACCACAACATGACATTCACTTCTGTTTAATAAAGCCACAGAAACCTACTAACTCTTTGCTTTTATTTATTTATTTCAAATACTGCAATGATGTAAATGTTTACTCATCAAAAAAGTAAAGGTACTGTGGCACCAGTTTAGGTTTCAAGGTGAGAAGCTCCACAAAGAAATACAGACTAGTAAATAAAATAACTTGGGCTGAATTTTCCTTCCCATCTACAGTCCTACTCGCGTCTGTGATCACAAGCTTCAGATCTTAAGATTATTAAGATCTCTTAAGATCTCTGACAATCTTCTGCGTTCCACGGGTATTTTAATGTAAAACAACAGATCCGTTTGAGGTTTTATGATTATCTGCCTTTCACTGGGTTAGAGGCTAGATTTGTTAAAAAGGATGCACGCTTATCCTTAAATGTGCTGCAACACCAATTGTTTCATTTTCCATATTATTCAACCTTCTCCCTATAGTAACTTGTAAAACAACTAAACATTATCGTCTTGTAAAGATATCTAATATTGATCAATAAGTGAAGGCAAACATATACATATTACAGGTATACATAGAGTATATATGGAAACCTAACTTATGCATTCTTTCATATCAGTTATATAGTAGGTGTTATTTTTAGTTTTTCACAGAGTACAGTAATGAAACAAGATGATAGCATAACATGTTTAAAAAGACAATAAAGATTACTTAAAGTGGAAAGGGGCTTCAACTGACAGCAATGTAGGCTAAAGCTTGCAGGGTTTTAAAAATTATTTGATGACACTTAAGACAAGAGAAGAGGATAGCTGGGGCAGCAATAGAAGATTTTCAAAGAGATTTTTTTCAGGAACGTTTGGCAACCAGAACCATATCATAACTTTATTTCTTGTATGATCTTAATGAATATGAGGGGTCACAATATATGAATATGGGCACTTGACCAGATTAAAATGCAATTCAACTTAAATGTTCTAGCTCATGGTATCAAAAGTATTACAGATTTGTTGTAAATGCTGAAGGATGTAGGCTGTGATTTACTGTATCAGTCTTTCTCAATGCAAATCTAAAAAAATAAAAGGCCATCATTGTCTATAATTTTCGTGATTTTGTAAAAAGCATCCAAGATGGAGGATTTAAACTGTAGTATGCTAAATATCTTCATTAACATTAATGACTTGTAACATGTATGAAACAGAACATCACTTGAATTCTAATATATCTACATTGGCTACATACAGATACATTTTACTTCATTTATTAATCTCAGTCTTTACACTTGGAACCTTGTTACTCCAACCTATGTTACTTTCCTTCTAGAGCAATATTCCCTCTTCTGATGCTTTGCAATAGAGGAGATACAGAGCAGTAGCTCCATGATTGTGTAACCTCCATCCTTGCACTGTTTTCACACTACTTATTCTTTTAAGAAGCAGCTAATTGTTCCACATTAATTCATATTTTATTTATGCTGCAATTATTCTTTTTATGCTATGTTTTAAGTTTCATGTTTTAGTGTTTTAAGACTTTGTGTGATTATATTGTGTAAAAGGTGCTACAAAGGTAAAGTTTGCCTTTCCTAACCTTTTGTATATACTGCAGAATGTATAGAGGTAACCCCCCCACACACATGCAAACACACACACACGACCCCACCCCACAGCAACATACATTTGCAGAAAAAAAAGTTGTACTACTTGCTGAAAAATAAAAACTGCAAGTTTCAAATCCAGAGACATGACCTCGGTGTCAGTAGCAGCCTTAAAAACTATGTGGGAGCGGAAAAAAATGTAGCCAAGTACCATGTGAGAAGCAGTCAATAATCCAATAAGAAGAAGACAGGCAAGATAAAGTCAGAGGCGGGTGAGTCGGTCACACTAAGGTGCTATTTATCACCAGAAAGTGCTTTACCCAAAGAAGGTACAGCACTGAGAGGAACAGAAGTGTTTTGAAGTCATTGTAATTTACTTTTGTAGCACCAGGCTCCCAGCTCACACTGTGGCATCAGTCAGCTCACAGGCTGCCTTCTCTGCTCACTGACTCTTTCCAATCTTTCGCATCAGCTTCACTTTCTTTGTGCTGGGCAAA